>APFE030554708.1:0-15827 GCA_000404065.3 Pinus taeda | reverse complement strand
TCTGTGTATATGTGTTTTATGAGTTATGCTCTCGCATTTTTATTTTTCCTGTGATTCAGAATTCGTATGTAGGTAATTTCTGTATGGGGTTAAAAACTAAAAACCGTCCATACAAATAGAATGAAGGCGAGAGGCATTTGTTCATCATTCGATCAAGCAATACGAACAAGCTCCTTTGGTGATGCGAAGGGAAAGAGTGCGAGGTGCAGATTGAGAAGAAGGCGTAGGAATAGATGCACCCATTCTTGGGCAAGGCGCATGGCAGCATGAGTTCGGTTATTGGTTAAGGGGCAGGTGAAGGTACAGAGACTTGACACGGGTGTCTCGAGTGGCTCGGGTGAGCGCCCACCCATTGTGCAAGGATAAACGGTGGAGACTTGGTGGAGTCACCCGCCGGTGCGAAGTTGGTGAATGGTGGAACGTTGGTGAAGCTGGGTGAATGGTCGAACATTGTTGAAGCCGGTTCCGTGAAGAGGGTGTTTTGGCGACTTGGTGGACTCACCCACCCGTTGTGCATGAAACAAGGTTCGGTTGTGAAGTGTGGAAGGCAGCTCATGTGAGGGCACGCCCGCCCGCCTTGGTCAAGGAAATCTTGGTTGTCACACGGTGGTGTGATGAAGTTGTAAATTTCGCTAAGTATGAAACTTGGGGTTTCCAAGTATACTTGTAAAGATTTGTATCATTGAAATATTGTATAATATATTATTCGAGCATACTCATTCTTCAGGGAGTGGCCCCTCTCTTTATACTGTGCAATTGTGTTCTCTTGTATAATTGCTATTGATAATGAATGTGTATGGGTGTTCATTGGTATAAAGGAAACATAATAATTACTTGGTTACAAAACATAAACTAAGTAGGATAAGTGGTTAGGCGTAGTCCACGAACATAAGTATTAGTGGAAAAAAAGTGTTCGGTGCTGCTGCACCTCACCAAGAGCAGTTGAAAGACTACCGCTGGCCTGGAGGTGTGACACTCCCCCTCCTGAAATCATTGTCTTCCTCAACAATATCTCATCCCGGCAACCATTTGTCACCAAGATATCCATACCAAGGCATATACTCCATCGGTATGTCATACATCGGAAAATCATCTCAATCCATGACCATCAACCACCCTGTCACAATCTCTACATGCTACTCCCCATCGTGGAAGGCTTCTCCCTCCATCTCAAGCTACATGTTTCATACAACATCTCGTGTCCACCTCATCATGTGTCGTCCTTCTGTGTACTACTGCCATGTTGCTCCAACAAATGCTAACACATCTCTATACACTAGATCCCCTCATGACTCGAACTAGTTGGGTAGTTAATCCAACTGTCACGCACAAACCATGAGAATGCACATCCTCATTCCATCATCAGTTGTTTCTCTAAACATCTCATCACATCATCAACTCGATCAAGAATCCATCTCCATATAAGTAAGCCATGCTAACGTCCATGAAGTAGTCTCCATCTCATCTGCAACATGTTGTCCATGATGTTTAGTGTCAATGTGCTACATGAAATAAGCCACATCTATCCCAACATCATCATCCATCTGCAAAACTTCCATCTCCTCAATATGAAGAGACCATGTCATCAAACTCCGACTCTCGATGTGCCACATCTAGGTCCATGAAGCAACCTCCACCATATCTGTATGTGCCATCCCTCAAGTCTTCCATAAAAACAACTATGAAACTATCTCATCTATCCATGTGCTTCCCATGATCATAGATCAATCAGCTCCCGTGTGTTAAAAGTGGTCAAGTCTCAGCTCAAACCATGCCTAAGTGTTGCTACCAAGGCATCATCATTGTTGTAACTCCATCACTCCAAAGTGTCTCATATCGATCCTCCACATCAAGTCACTCTTCCAAGCCACACCCATATATGTACTCGGAAGTATTCACCCCATCCTACATCAAAGTCTCTAACATCAACTCCTCAATGCATCAGATCCTCTAAATCCACCATATATGAAGTCTCCAAAAGTCACAACCTCATGTCATCATGAGCTCCATAAGTCATCTGCAACCAACATCTCAACAAGCATACAAGTCTCAGCCCAAAGGTCTTTACAAGATGCCTCAGATCTCCATGTAGTAGGAATGCTCCATAGTCTACTCACAACTCCATCCAAGTCCATGGCCTTGTTGTACAAGAGTGCACAACCTCTCCATCGGCTCATAGGTAAAACGTCTCCATGTCAAATCAGCAAATCCACCTACACAATATCCCTGCCTTGGCACTCCTCATTGAATGCCCATAAGTGACACCTATACAAGTGATTCTGCACAATGTCCCTGCATAAGACTGCCATGCTCCATGTCTCCAACCTGATGTCCATGACTAAGTTTCCCATGTAGTCCAACCAAGTAGACCCATCACAATAATCGGTCATCCTCATCCAAGTTTGCAATCTCCAGTCTAGTGAACTCAGCCACCCAACCATATCATCATCACATGAGTCTCTCCATCATAGCTCCCCCACTAAAGGTTCCACCAAGACTTCCTTTCTTGGTCTCGGCCATGAGAAGTCCACCCAAGCAACTCAAGTGTGTGCCCTCCTCAATCTATCCATGAGTCATGCTGGGCACTTAGCCAATGTGACTAAAGCATGACCCATACATCCGCAATGATCATCATGTTCCTCCCTTGTCACGGGCCTTTGCACCTTCTACCATAAGGTCACAAACAACCCCAAGAAGTCCATGGTAAGATGCTCCCTTGTATCGACAAACTGACTTTGCTCTTCCCTACATACAATTCATCTACCAAATGCTCAAGTGAAACACAAGTATCAATACTTACTTCATCATCATGAGGCTCCTCGATGTGAGTATCCCCATCCATTCATGTCTGCAAACTGCATGATATTGTTTCAACTTGATCAATCTCAAGTTCATCCTCCATCTTTGTCACATCTGCAACATCCTCAAATATCACGGCTTCCTCTTCCTTGTTAGCACAATCTGCAACTTCATCTTGCTCCATTGTCCAACCAAGTTGAAGAAGTCCGTCTTCGACATTCTTTTCCAAGACTTCAATTTCCTTTCGAATCTAGGGATTCTTTTCTTTCATCCACTTCAACCTGTATAAGGTAAGCAATAGCTTCCCTTCGCATTCTTCCAAACCTGCCATGCCTTGTCATTCAGCGTGGCCCAAACACTAAGCTTCACCCTTACTAAACCTATTTCACCATTCACCTGAATCACCCTGATATTCCACCTGTCACCTGCAAAACTTGAACCTTCTTTCAAGTCTTCAGTCTTCATAGAATCAGTTCCTTGATTTAGTTTACCAACTCTGATACCACCTGTCACGAAGTGCAGGTGTGTATCAACTTCAATTCTTCAACACTAGCACCAGCTCCCCGACACTAGCTCTGATACCACCTGTCACGCCCCTACACTGGCGGTACTCTTCCAACGGCACTATAGCGAGGTGCGGCACTACCAACCGTTTTCTTTTCACCAATACTTACAATTGTAGACTACACCTAACATTCCATACTTAGTTTATTTTTCGTTACCGAGTATTATTATTAGCCTTTATACAAATGAAAACCCATACATATTCATCATCAATAGCAATTAACACATATACAATTGCACAATAGTATAAAGGGAGGGGCAACTCCCTGCAATATGAGTCTTCTCGATATCAATATATATAATTCTTCAGTTTTACAAAGTATCAGTTAAATCTTGGGAAACCCCAAATTTACACTTAGCCAAATTTCCAACTTCAGCAAACTCGGTTGCCCAGCTCGTCGGCGCCTCTGCACGGTCGCTGCACGACTCACCAACCCTTCGTTCACCTCGTTGCACGTCTTCACCCGACTCGCTCTCCATTTGGTCAACAAACGCCCAAACCGTGTTCATCCGCCCACACGCAGTCCCGCTTGCCCTACTCTTGGCAAACGCCCAAACCATGTGGAGCTGCACGTAGTACCGCCTGCCTAACTCGTCGTTCACGACCTTCGGTTCCAACCTTCATTTCCACAATTTCGTCATGCACAACATGCCCTTACCCCGCCGCCCATTCGCACAACCTCACCATGTCGACTGACTCACCTCCGTGCACGGCACGCCCTACCTGAGTCACTCGTTCATCACTTCAGTTGATCATCTAGCGGATGCCCTACTCAGGTCGCTCGTCGTGCACACCTACACGAACACCCAAATCGATCAACCATCATGCACGCCTGCCCAGAGGCTCAACTCGGGTTGCCCGTCTTGCACGCCTGAAGAGACGTCCAACTCGGGCTGTTCGTCGTGCAACCCTGCATGTTGCGGCTCGCCCAACTTTGCACTTCTCGCCTCCACCTTCGCTCTACGTCCATGTGACTCGTTGAGTGAGTGCCTTTGCTCCCATCCATCGCATGCTTATTCATACACTTGGTGAGTGGTCGTGCCACCCTTGGCCGACCTATGTTCCAACGCACAGCCGACTCGCCTTAGCTTGCCCAGCGTGCCTGAAGGTTGGGTCGGCCCACCTAAACTCACCCACATCGCAAGTCCTTTGTGTCGGCTCGTGGGTAGCTTGCTTAGCTCGTCCACGCATATAAACATACAACCAAACTCATCCATGCGCATTTTACACATTGCACTTCGCTCATTTGGCCGCAGCTCGTCTCGGGGAGTTGCCCTGCCGTCATACAGACCGCAGGTCCTTAGAAAGGGGGTCTCATAGACCAATTTGGTGTTTGGCTTGGCTATGACCTTTAAATGGATATTATTATTATTATTATGTATAAAATATTAGACATAGAAAATATTAACACATCAATTAAATACTAAGCGAATTGGGTTGTTTGTCTTTCTAAGAGTAATATCAAAGTTGAAAACTGTTTGTTAACCGTATTTTTTGGTTATTGAATTCAAACAAAATATTATTTCAGATTTTAAATCCATAGCATTCATAAATTTCTAATTGATATTTGGAATTTACCTTTTTATAAGATTTTAGACTTATGCAGATTGATGTTTAGATCCATAAATGTTGAATTGATACTTGGAATTTACCTTTTCATTTTGATGATGAACTATGGTTGTGGGTTGGAAACAACTATGAATGTGATGAATTCCGAAATCAATTTGCAACCAAATATTACTTAGTGGCTCTATTCACAAAGGCAGATCTTATTGGGGAAATAATAAAGATAAATGTAAGAAATAACTTAATAATTGAATTATAACCGTTCTTCTAGGAACAAATGCATCTTTCTGGAAATTTACAATATTTATGTCAAAGAAGTACGTTGTCCCGATATACGAACTCATTACGCCCCAAGTTTAGTTTAGAAAAAATATATAATAAAATATAGCCGTTGGTGCAGTAATGAGATAAGCATCTTTTAAATTGGATGTTAGGGCGATTACATTCAGAAAGGAAATGTAACCTTGGTAAAAGATATTCATCCCGAATCGGTTCTCATTGCAGGAACACAGTTGTTTGGTATCGGTAAGATGCATGCCCTTTTTATGATACTAGAATCGTCTCTCTCAGTTTATCATTCCATAGGTTAAATGTTTTCCAGTATAGGTTAAACTTTTCAATCTAAAACGAATATCTTCGTTGCGGCAGGGCACGCAGATTTTAAACTCCGACGAGAATGTGCAGGCAGTAGCGGTTGAATATAAGGTACAGCTTAAAACCAGGACTAAGGAAAGGTCGAACGAATCAGAATGCCTTCACGATGGAACATTCCCGCGCAGTTCAATGAAGGAGACCGTCAGTTGGTGATCGGTTCAATTATGACCCTGATGCTCGGTTCAATAGGCGGTTTTTTATTGGCAATAGCCCTTATCGATTTCCGGAGATATGGCGGTGTTGATAACTTGATGTTGGCTTTAACTGCCTCTTTGATATTCTTTTCTAGCATAACGTTGAGGGCGCTTCATATATATATCTATCTCTCTTGACTTCATCGACGTTCTTGACGATCAATCTATGATATGCAGCGGATGCCATCCTTCACAATCTTAATTATATATTCTATTAGTTGTCTGTCAAGATTGCCATTGAATATTACTATGGAAGCTTCAATTAATTAAAAATCTTTTTATTTCCCACTGTAATTAAGAGAATCTTTATCATTGTGTTCAAGTGCAATATCGTATGAAATTTCATTATAATTCCAGAGATATGGAAACTTACCTCGGGCCCATATAAAACTGGGCTTACGATTTAGGGAACAATGAGTTTCATGGCAGCTTGAGCTATTGCAATCAGTGTCTTCATAATCGTTGCTTTCTCTCTTTCTTTTTCTTTTGGGGAAGTATAGCATTGTTGGTAAGAAACATTACATTTATGTTACCAATATCGTTTAATAATTCTTGGCTTCGAAACCAACATCATCATAAATTAAATTAAGCTTTCCTATTATACTCTAAAATCGTGTTAATTTTGTGAACATATATAATCTCTAACTGTTCCACAGTCAATGGATAATATTCATTGTATTAAGTGTTAAGCCAAATTCACAGAGAATTCTAGATCAGATCTTTCTAGATATCTAGGATTCTAGATCTTTCTACACGGCCATTAGTTTCTAGAATCACATGCAGGATTCTAGATCCTCCGCTAGTGGTTTTTAGATCATTCCAGATCTCCATTTCAATCACATACAGGATTCTAGATCCTTCTTCTGCCTCTATAAATTTGTAATTTCTCTAAAGCAGGCTGAGGCCCAAGCCTCTTATGTAATGCAATGAGGCTCAAGCCTCTTATGTAATGCAAAGTGATTTCTGTTCTCTAATGATTGTTTTATCTAATTTTGTTGTTTCTCTATTTGTGTGTCTGTGTGAATTATTCTTTGCTTTTGCGGTCTAAGTCTCTGAGTATAAATCCGTTGTGTGTTGTGTATGCTCTCGTTGTGTGTTGTGTATGCTCTGGTTCAACAACTGGTATGAGATCCAGGTTCAAATATCCACTGTGCAAGCCCCTTAGTGCTTAGTGCCATCACTTTGCTGAGGTTCAAATATCCACCGTGCAAGCTCCTTAGTGCTTAGTGCCATCACTTTGCTTTGGCAGTGTTCATTAAAACGTTAGTTGTTACCCCTCCCGCTATTGAAGGATCTATCCAGGGAATAGCTGAAGAACGCTGGAACTAAAAGATAGTTGTTGTAAGAAAAACAAGGTCGTGGACCTATTTTGAAAAGTGGTTGAAGTTTGAAAAGTGAAGATCCATGGAGATGGAGTTGAAACTCGTGTTCCTAAGAGGTTTTTTTACATCAAGCTTGCACTTATACGTCAAGCTTTTTCTCAAACCAACATATGTATGTGTGAAATGTGAAAAGGTTAAAGCATTATATATCTTTTTATTTATTATGAAAATATATAATTATATGTTGAAATTTTGAGAAGTATTTTAAAAAGCAACAAAAATTTTGAAAATGGTATTTTAAAAGGAGGAAGGTCATTGTTACTAAATTTTAAAGAGTAATGATTAAAGTTTTATTTTTAAGTGGATTTTTTGTGTTTTGGGGTTTGAATTTGATTGAAAATTGAGACAACACTTACAAATATGGAGAAGTTGATTGGGGCTAATTTTGCCCTATGGAAATCACAGATGGAGGATATATTGATTTTAAAGGATCAATATTTGCCAATTGAAGGCACAACAAAGAAACCCTCATCGATAACAAATGAGGAGTGGAATAAGCTAGATAGAAAGGCGATTGTAACAATCCGCCAATATTTAGCAAAGAATGTTTATTTCAATGTGTCTCGAGAAAAGACGGTTGAAGGATTGTGGAAGAAGCTCCATGATCTATATGAGAAGAACACAGCATCAAACAAAGTGTTCTTAATGAAGAAGCTTTATAATCTCAAAATGAAGGAGGGTGCTTCAGTTGCTGAGCACTTGAATGCATTTAACATTATTACTAATCAACTTTCCTTTGTTAAAATCATTTTAGATGATGAAATTAGAGCTATTTTGCTAATGTGTTCTATGCCAAACAACTAGGAAAACTTAATTGTAGCTATGAGCACTTCGACAACTACAGGGAGCTTGAAGTTTGATGATGTGAACAACAGTTTAATAAATGAGGAGTTGCGACGCAAGTCAATTGCGGAAAACCAGGGAGGAGAGGCTCTAGCTCTAGCTGATCATGGTAGGAGAATGGAGCGAGGCCGGCAAGGGCGATCAAGATCGAGAGGCTAATCAAAATCAAGAATAGGAAGGATCATCTCCTTTCATTATGGCAAACTCAGGCACATGAAGAAAGAATGTCGATTCTGGAAGAAAGGACAAAAGGATTAGAGACCGTCTAGTACAAATCATAAGTCATCCAGCACAAATGAAGGTGAGACTACTGCCGTAGCCATAGATAGTGGTGTGTTGTTTATTGTTTCAGTAGTGGATGCATGTGTATATACATCTAGTAGTAGCTTTTATTGGATCCTTGACTTTGGGGCATCTCACCATGTAACCCCATGCAAAGATAGTTTTGTTTCATATAATCCCGGTGATTATGGTAGAGTGCAGTTGGGGAATAATCATTTTTGCAGTATTGTTGGAGTGGGAGATGTCCAGATCAAGATGAAAGATAGACAAGATATATTGTTGAAACAGGTCAGGCATGTACCAAAAATGCGCATGAATTTAATCTCTATGGGACGATTGGCTGATGAAGGCTATTCGACAAGCTTTGATAAAAGAGGCCAGAAAATTAGCAAAGGTGCATTGGTCGTGGCCAAATGACCCAAGACAAGAACATTATACACATTAAAGACACTAATAGGAAAATCAAATTTGGCCACTGTTACAAAAGAAGGAAATTCAACAGATCTGTGGCATAAGCGTTTGGGTCACATGAGCGAAAAGGGTTTAAAAATCCTTGTTGATAAAAATTTGTTGCCAGGTTTGAAATCCTACAATCTTGATCTTTGTGAGCATTGTATATATGCTAGACAAAGAGGGATTTCATTCCTTAGAGGTGGCAATGACAGAAAGAAAAATGTGTTAGAATTAGTACACTCGGATGTGTTTGGGCTTGTTAACATCAAATCATTAGGAAGAGCATCATATTTTGTAACATTTATAGATGATGCATCTAGAAACATTTGGGCATATCCTATGAAAATAAAAGTGAAGTGTTTGAAATATTTCAAAAATTCCATGTTGCTATTGAAAGAGAAACTAACAAATTGCTAAAGTGTTTAAGAACAAATAATGGTGGAGAATATTGCTCAAATGCATTTAAGGAATATTGTAACAGGTTTGGCATAAAGCATTAGAAGACTCTGCTTAGTACTCCTCAACGGAATGGTGTCGTAGAAATGATGAATTGCACCATTATGGAAAAGGTGCGAAGTATGTTGTCCAATTCCTGTTTGGAGAAGAATTTTTGGGCTAAGGAGTCAGAACCGCTTATTACCTCATAAATAGATCTCCAACTACAGCCTTGGATTGCAGTATCCCTGAAGAAGTTTGGACTTGTAAGAATTTGAATTATTTTCACTTGAAAATCTTTGGATGTAAAGCATTCGTACATATTCCCAAAGAAAATAGAACTAAGCTAGATGATAAAGATCTTGGTTATCATCTATGGGATCCAGTCAAACATAAAAATATTAGAACCACGGATATTATATTTAATGAGTCAGAAATGTTCAAGAAGACTGTAGATGAGTTGGAGGTCAAGAAGATTATTGACAAGTTTGAAGAGCAGCAGGAGAACATACCGCCAATACAAGAAAATGAACAACAAATTCAGGAGCATGAAGAACAACAAGTGGAAAATAATGAACAACAAGAAGAAGGAATCTTGCAGGAGATTCAACCTGACAATGCACCACCACAGGTAGTTCGTAGATCTTCTAGGCCTCATAAACCTTCACAAAGGTATCTCCTTCGAACTATATTTTGTTGACTGATGAAGATGAACCTAATTGTTTTCACGAAAGTTGTAAAGTCGAGCACAGTGAAAACGGTAAGGGTTATTTCGAACTTCGATGGGATTTCCTCTCCTAAAACATCGCAGATCTTTCGAGTTGGATTTCGTGGCAGCCATACGCTGGTGGACAATATATGGATGTCATCTGTATTGTTTTTAGTTTGGTGAAGTATTTCTTATCATCTGCAGAAAGGATCGAGGAAAGTATATGGATGTCATGTGTATTGTTTTTAGTTTGGTTAAGTATTTCTCATCATCTGCAGACAGGATCGAGGACAATGGTGTGAAGCATCCGTTAGAGTTTGATGATCTGAGATAGAAATCACTATGATTACACTTGACAGGTATTCCAACTTTGTTTTTAAGTTAAGACTACTATCGAAATCCACGTGAATGAAGAATGGAGATGAAAAAAACAAAGAGAGCAGGTACCTATTACATTATAGTTTTACACGGTAATGGGCAAACAAAGCCGAGCGGTAAGAGATACACACGTTACCCCCTTCTAAGATTCAGAAAGCATAACAAAGCGAATGGAAAAGTTAACGTAGAAGCGCGGTTGGTTCTGTACAAGGCAGTCATACAGCGAAACACGATTCATTGAAGCATTATCAATAAGGTAGAAGAGTGAACACTATCTAGAAAGGCTTATGACGAGCATCGTGGGTATCTTTTAATTTTCATTTATACTAGAGTTTCTATATCATTAACAAAGATTGTCTTTCTTCTCATTGCCTACTCATTGGCTATAATAGATAGATATAATCTTTAAGCAATATATTGGAATATTTTTATTGCCGATGAAGTTGTTAATTTATAATTAATTTACTTAAATTGATTAATCAGAAAAAGAGCCCATAACATAGGTTATATTTAGTATATGGTTTAATAATCTGTCGTATAAATAATTTGTGGTATTGAGTTATAATATTATAACAAAAGTTATTATTAAATTAATAATTTCTATTATAAAATGATATTAAATTTTTATGATTAGAAATATTACTAGTATGTTAATTTTTTATATAGTTGATCATAAAAATTTAAAATAAATTTAAAATTTAAGTAATTTTATATTGTAGATAAATGTCTTTCTGAATAAGCACATTATTAGGATTTATTTGACGTTTCGAACTAACAAATGTGATTTATCGTCACGAAAAAGTGAAGGAAATCTTAATATCTTCACGAAAAAAGAGTAAGAATGCATTATTGTCCACAGTTACTTGGTTATACATTTATAAGGAAGTTATGAGATTAAAGGATTAAAAAATTAATTTAGACATTAGTGTTGTACTTGGTTGTACATTTATAAGGAAGCTATGAGATTAAAGATTAAAATATTAATATATGTGTTAGTGTTGTCACATGCAATGGTACTTAGATATAGATTTTCATGAAATTTTACGATCTTTAGAAATAAAAAATAAAGATGCATCATTGTTCAAGATTAGCTATTGGAAACTAGCCTTTGAAAACTAGTTGTAGGAGATTAGTCAATAAAGTCAATAAAATATTATATTTATTTAAAATAATAAAAGAGGGGTTTTAAACCCCTCTTTACATTCTTTTAGATTTATGTCATCTCATAATCCCACGCCCTTTTTCCCTTCCAACTTTAGTTATTAATTTTTTAACACTCATTAACATCTATTTTTAGCTATATTAAGAATATTAAATTATTTATCTAATTTTTTAGGATTTAAATCATATTAATATTAAACTATTTTAAATAAAAAAATAATATTTATTTTAATTTTAAGTAATATAATATTTTATTGACTGTTTGACTAAGTTCCAACGGTCTAAGACAATGATGTATCTACTATTTATTCCTGAAGATGTAGATTCTTCAACTTTCCTGACATGAACACATTCGGTTGGTTCAAACCTTGACCAATCCTAATTATGATTATACAAAACATTAATTTACAATATAGACAAAAAAATCTCACATCTAATTATAATATTTAATTTTAATTCTAATGTATTAGCAGTTTTTAATCTTCATTATATAATATAGTTATTTTTTTTATATTTTTATTTTTTTTATTATTTCATAAACTATTGTTTTAATAGTTATTTTCTTAAGCTATGTTGTGTATATATACAAATTCATTATTTACCGTAATACTTGGTTATACATTTATAAGGAAGTGATGAGATTAAAGGATTAAAAATTTAATTTAGACATTAGTGTTGTACTTGGTTGTACATTTATGAGATTAAAGGATTAAAAAATTAATGTATACATTAGTGTTGTCACACCCATTCCCACTGTAATCGTTTCCGTATAAAAATTCATTATCTGCAATGGTACTTAGATACAAATTTCCATGGAGTTGGGTAGTTAATGAATTAGTAGTTATATTGAGACACCATGGGTTATGGTTCATTTTCTTCTTAGTTTAGATATATATTTTCATGAAGTTGGGTAATTAATGAATTAGTAGTTGTTGGAATTAATGCTTACATTCTATATTTGAGAAATTGGTTTGTGATGGTTGAGAAATTCTCTCAACCACTCTCTCTAAATTAGGAATAAGTTGGATCTCAAAAACTCTATTTAATAGAGTGATTTCAATGTAATCTGTGTGTGGGTGTGTTTGCACATACACCATTTGTGCATAATATATAATTGTATTTCTGTGATTATTTCGCTGTTTTTATCATATAATCAGAGCTGCTAAGATCTGAACCTGTGTTGTGAGGAGGGGCATCTGAATGTTAACTGAGCAAGAGATATTATATTCGAGAATTCGTATGGTCCTGGTGATGACGGTGTGGACAATCAAGCTGTTTTTATTATATCGATCCATTGATGTCCAAGCGGTGAAATAGTTCTACTGACCAGAGTACTGCCACGATTTGGGAAAATAAACGTTTGTGTCTGCGCAAGGAGTCTGCAGAGCGGAAGAGATAAGAAATTTTGCAATCCCTAAGAAATTTATGTTTCTTATTACCAATTTGACCAGGACGTGTCCCTATAGATGATTGTCATGTAGAGCGATTGCTGAGCTGAAGGATGGTGTGAAAGTGGTGGAAGTGACCATTACTCAAGATATATCTGCGCGATTCGTTGATGTGGTGGACTGCTTTTTACCCGGCAGGGATCAGTCACTCGGTCATGTTGGAATCTGATCGAAAGAGGTGAGGAACGCACGTTTTTTCTGAAGCCTGTAAATTCATTTTGTTAAGTTCGATCAGAGTTCTTGATTTCCGTCTTCTGCTTGATCCGGATTTCGTCCCTGTTCTCTGACAAGTGGCTAAGAGTCTCGATCGCGTTGAGCCATGAAGTCATGTTACCTATAAGTGGTTATCAAGTCCGATTCATACCTGAACCGTGATCTCGTATGACCTATTTAATGCGGGGCACATCCCACACTTTCTGCATTGGAGAGACTCATTCCCATTGATATATGCTAGCGCCATAAGCCCATCATGGCACTCATTAGGAAGCTTGCATTAGTGGTCCTTGCATTTGTACTAGTCCTTTCAGTTTGTAATATCCAATTATCATCTGAAGCAGCAGGTAGGCCTTACTCCTCTCATGGCTCTACTTATCCTCATACTTCTCAACTCTCTGCTGTAAGGTTTAATCAAGCCTTTCGTGTTCTATGGGGTCCTCAGCACGAACAAGTCTCCAATGACCAATCTGGGATTACCGTTTGGCTCGATAGGACTTCAGGAAGCGGATTCAAATCACTGCGGGCATACAACTCAGGCTATTTCAGTGCTGCTATTAAGCTGCAGGCTCGCTATACTACAGGAGTTAACACTGCATTTTATGTAATTCCGGAATCTACTAAACTTTTTTAAAATTACCAGCAGTTCAACTGTGTGTCTGATGCCAGTATTTAAATATCAAGTAGCAGTAAGGCTCAATATGGATGGTTGTCCAGATAGTATGGCAGTTGCGGATCTAGGGAAGGATCCCTCATTAGTGGTAGATGTGGAAGTGGTTTCCTAATGAGGTTATGCGACAGATTGGGATGTTGTCCAGTAATTGACTTCGGGAGGTCCTTGATTCAGGAGTTGAGGAAGGGAACTCGGGAATCCAACTTGCCAACTACACCTTTCCGAGGGTTACGAGGCAACTTGATGGAGCATCTACTGATAAGCTTGATTATTGTGTTATTTTCATGTAATGTAATCATTAAGAGGGGATGTTGGAATTAATGCTTACATTCCATATTTGAGAAATTGGTTTGTGATGGTCGAGAAATTCTCTCAACCACTCTCTCTAAATTAGGAATAAGTTGGATCTCAAAAACTCTATTTAATAGAGTGATCTCAATGAAATCCAGTGTGTGGGTGTGTTTGCAAATACACCATTTGTACATAATATATAATTGTATTTCTGTGATTGTGTGAATTTAATTGTTTTTATCAGTAATTATATTGAGACGAGACACCATGGGTTACGAGTCACTTTCTTATGACGTTATGAAGTTATTAGATTAATAACATTAACTGATTATTTTATAATTTTATTAACTGATAAGTGTTTAGTTGTTTTAATAAATATATGATTGTGATTATTTTATAATTTTATTAACTGATAAGTGTTTAGTTGTTTTAATAAATATATGATTGTTAATTATATACATGGTGTTCAAAATATATCTGGTTCATATTTCATTATAGGTATGATATTTAAAATCTGAATTTAAATGGATTTGTAATTTACTTACCTAACATATTGTATATTTTCCGTTTGTTATAAACATATAACATTGACGTTACCTTTTTCATTCTATTTCTTTTAATAATGGCAAGGATTACCTATCTTCTCTTAGATCTAATTGTGATATATATTTAGAATTTATTTATTGCTTTTACATATCAATTTTTTTGTACTTTGTAGGATGTCATGTAATGTATTTTTTTTTTTAAACTAATAGGTTTGCTTACGTAATCGTTAAGAGAAAACCCCGTGTATGCCCTTCCGAATAACTAAGACTATTATTCTGATTTCTAGATCCATTGGTCTCTTACAGGCACGTGTGGTAATTATTATTCAACCATTTTAATTTCTTTATTCTCTAATGTCTCATATGATTTTATTTCATGCCCATAGCACTAAAACTATGTTAATTTGGTACTTATGCTTTTACGCTCAAACTTGTGATTCCTTAACCTGTAAATGTTATGCACTTATATTGTGAAGCGATCACCATATTCAAATCTCTACAAACCTACTTATGAGTTTTTTATGAGTTTTGATTCATAATTTCTAAAGGGCACCTTACCTTCAACGAAACTACATAACTTGTATAGTGGATAACTATTTTTAAAGTTGCATACATTACAACATGAGAAATGAGTGCTATAGTTACTTGCTTGTTCGGTTGATGGCAGAAAATGTTGGCGGTGTCCACATTACAATGTCCTTTTAATGGCGGGTACATGTGGAATTAAGAGTAAATCCATGGCCTCATAATTACGAATTTTCTTATTCGAGTCAGTGGAAGCCATGTCCTCTGATTTCATATGACCTTCACATGACTGTCAGTTCTTTGGTCAATGTGAACCATGGAGATTTTTTTCTACTATCCAAAGGTGGAAATACCTCCTTCAAACTCTAACCCTACCACTCTGTGTTATACCCTTTCTCATTTGCTTCTTCGCTTGCTTTGTAGAGGTGTCTAGCTCACTCACTGAGTGCACTCATGCGGTTTTTTTGTTATACCTACATTTGTGGTTTTCGTCGAGATTATGTGACATCTGGGGTTTCTAGAAGGTTCTATGACAGATTTATTTTTTGACACCGTGCCTTTCTCACTAACGGTTGGGTAAGATTTAAATTAATTCGTAATAATCATAATACATTAATAAGTTTACTTAACTAACTTTAAAATTAACATAATTAATATATAATTTAATTAATTGAATATATATCAAATTAAAATCATTGCGTATATATTATT
>APFE030554695.1:0-16190 GCA_000404065.3 Pinus taeda | reverse complement strand
GAACAACAAAAATGTGAACAACAAATAACATAGGGGGCAAAAGGCCCATAAATAGCTACAAAACTGATTTAAATCTCAAAAATGACCCATCCCTAGAAACGGATTTAAATCTCAAAATTGATCGTCCCTTACAGTAATTTTCAAAATATTGGAAGAAAATTCGAACCGGGTCCGAAGTGCATCCATCCTTGGACAGTCGATCTGCTTAACCATTTTTTCGCTGGTAGATGTGGGAAATCGAAATGGGACTCGACTCTTTGATCAAGGATTTTGGTTTTGAGTTTGTAGGTAGCGAAGGACGGAGAGTTCAATGAATTTATAGAGTATTATTAACCACGACATTTGTTGGTGTGGGTGAATGCAAAAGCAGATGATCATTCGTTAATAACGCAAACGATTTCGATTTCAATTTCTATCAAGAAGAGTTGCAGGGCCATCGTTGTCTCGATCATTGGAGATTCTGGCGATCAAATGGCTCAGTCACAACTTTATCGATGGGCGCTTTGATTACCTTAATTTATCGTTAACCCTCCGATGACCCGAATGTGTGGCTGAGGTCCTATAACCGGAATTTACAGCGATAAGCTACTCATATTGAAGCAAGCATCAAGTTTTTCTCATGTTTTCAGAGAAGGAAAATAACTCATTTCATTGAATGAAATATTTACAACTCCAATACATCTACCATTAATATATCATCAAGCTTTTCTCATTCACCCGTTGCTTTGAATCCAAATCTCTACAGATTGTGGTCGCTCTTTTCAAAAAGTTCCTTTTCTGTGTGCATCCTTTTAATTTTCAGAGCATCTTACTCCCTTTATAATGTTTGTATAACAACTATTGTTAGCCTCTCCATGTGGAATTTTGATCCACCCTTGCTTTTATATATATATATATATATAGTGTCAGTTTCCATTCAATCCTGGAAAAATCAAATGAATTGGGAGTGTTGTACTTTTGCCGAATGAGTTTTTGGGTTATCTTCAATCGTCGCCTAGTATGGTTCATTGCAAGATGCCAATGGGTATATAAAATGGATTCTTAGCTATGGAGTACTCCATAGTGTAAGTCGTGTAGTGGGATGGTTTGTTCTTTTTTTCACCACCCCGGTTGTTATTAGATCTGGTTGTAATATATTTGTTTGCAACTTTAACTCGGTAGATGTTGATCGTGGATATAGCTAATATTTGGGGTTTTCAGAACAAATGCATTGACTATGTAACCCACTTTTTTAATTGCTAACAGATAAATGTTTGTAGCTAGTACCAATTGTTGGAAAATTACTTCCAGCTACCTAGACTAATAACAACCATTTTCAGAAAGTGCGCAAGTATATCAAGCAAAAGTTGCCTTTTGCAGCAAGAGCAATTTTTTTTAGCAACTGAAGGAATGTCAAATTAATGTTTTGAAGGTTTGAGGTGGTAAAGTGGGTGACTCTTAAGACCAGGTTGTTACTGCGCACTAAATGAAACTGCCGAGAATTAATTTAAGTGACTTTCTGCCCATACTTTGCCTTTATATTTTTTTGCCTTGTTATGAAAAGTTTAAGCCATTAGCACGAGGCATATGAAGTTTCTAGAATTCTATATTAACGTATCAGCAGAATCCTTTTGTAAAGTGAAGAGAAGCACAGTTTTTATAGGGTATTCGAAGTCTCCAAACCAGAGGAGAGGAGAAAATTACACAGCAGTTTTACGGGTTGATACATTCTGTTACGACATATAACGAAAGAGCAGCCACAGTGCGTAAAATTTCTGTTTTTCAAAGTAGTGAATGAGTTGAAGTTGAAGTTTTTATCTTTGTAATTGTTTTAGTTGTCTAGGAAATCTTAATAGAAAGTATTTTGGTTGCACGTTCAATCAAAGAATTATATTTCTAGTTTTACTTTGCATCCCCTGTTTTACTCTATATTTCTGACTTGTTTCATTGTGTTGTTACCGTGTATAAAATTTTTGTGGTATTTCATGTGGTATCAGAGGACTCTATGGTCTTTCAAATGGTATTAGAGCAGGTTCAAGAAGTTTTTTTCTTTTGCAATTAAAGATGGCAACAACATTAAGCACAATCTTGACCAACCCACAAATACCCCAATTTAATGGCAAAAATTATGACTATTGGGATGTTACAATGAAGGCTTTGTTTTCTTCTCAATATATTTGGGACTTCATGGAGAATGGGTTCCGAGAACCAGTAGATGCAACAACATACAATGCATTGTCATACTTATAAAAGGATTTGCTGAGAGACAATAGGAAGGACTCCAAAGCCCTCTTCTACATCTTTCAAGCTATGCATGAGAGCATATTTCCAATGATTGTAGCGCCAACAAATTCCAAGCAAGCATGTGATATTTTGTAGACAACTTATCAAGGTGTGGAAAAACTGAAGCAAACCAAGCTACAAATGCTGAGAAGAGATTTTGAGACAAAATGCATGAAGGAGACTGAGAATGTAGATTCATTTTTCACACAAGTTATTGGACGAGTTACTCAAATTAGGTCTCATGGTGAGACACTTGAAGGAAGGAGGATAGTTGAGAAAATTCTAAGGAGTTTTTCATCAAGATTTGACTCTATTGTTGTGACTATAGAAGAAACAAAGGAACTCTCACAATTTTCATTGGATGAACTTCAAGCATCATCGATTTCACATGAGCATAGGTTGAATTGAACATCAAATTCTTCATTTGATCATGCATTTAAGACACAAGTTTCCATTGGTCAAGGTAGAGGTAGATGAAGATCAAATACTAGAGGAAGAGGAAGAAGTCCACATAAAGTTGGAAGAGGCAACTCTTCAAGCTCAAGTGGAAGAAGCATCAATCAAAATCCAAGTCAAGATCCAAGTCAAAATCAAGCATAATGTCATAGGTATGATAAATCTAAAGTTGTATGTCATTATTGTAAGAAGTATTGTCATTATGCAAATGAATGTAGGAAGAGACAACATGATCTTAGTAACAAACCAAATGAAAATTTCACAAAGTAAAATCAAAACCAAGACAATATAATTTTTGCTTGCAATGTAGCACAGGAGAAGAAAAAAGATGTATGGTTTTTGGATTCACGGTGCAGCAACCACATGAAAGGGAACATAGAAATGTTTTCCAATCTAGATGAAATTGTGAAATTTGAAGTGGCATTAGGGACTGATAATAAAGTGTCTTTTATGGGAAAATGAAGAGTGGACATTCTAATGAAGAAGGGGGAGTAAATATATTTCATATGTATATTTTTCCTTGGTTTGAAGCACAATTTGATAAGCATTGGAGAACTCATGCGAAAGGGCTACACTTTCTTTTTCAAAAATGGTGAATGCATAATATTATATAAATATCCAAGTAAGCAGTTGATTGCAAACATCAAAATAACAAGCAATAGAATGTTTCCCTCAAAGATAAGACCAGATTTAAAGGAAGAAGGTGCACAAGCACAATTGTTAATGGATTCACAAGATGAAAGAAAGGTAGATGATGTGACACAAACAAATTTTCAAGAAAAGGTCAAGGATGAAAATTGGTTATTCAATTTAAGATTTGGTCATATCAATTTTGGAGGCTTAAATTTGTTGCATAACAAAGCCATGTTCAAGGGATTACCACTCAGAAAAACCAAACAACTTATGTGAAGCATGCATCTTCGACAAACAACATAGAAATTTATTTCTAGCAGGAAAGTCAATAAAGGAAAAGGCACCCTTGGATATTGTCCATTAATATTTATGTGGACCAATGAAAACACCATCAATTGACAACAACTATTATTTTTTGACATTCATAGATGATTATACAAAGAATACATGGGTCTACTTCTTAATACAAAAGAGCGAAGTGTTTGAGCGCTTTCGTTAATACAAATCTATTGTTGAGAAGCAAAGTGGACATTAGACAAAAGTTTTGAGGATTGATAGAGGTGGACAATGCATCTCAAATGACTTCTTACGTTTCTGTAGGGAGCATGGTATGCACAAACAATTTACAACAAGGTATACACCTCAACAAAATGGTGTTGCAGAAAGGAAAACAAAACCATTATGGAAATGGAAAGAAGTATGTTGAACACAAAGCATTTCCCAAATGATTATTGGGCTGAAGCTATCACTTACACAATATACATTATAAATAGGTGTCCAACCAAAAGTGTTAAGAATATGATTCCTGAAGAATCATGGAGTGGAAGGAAGCATAGTGTCACTCATATGAGAGTGTTTGATGTGTGGCTTATGCACATGTCCCAAATGAATTGATGAAGAAGTTCAACAACAAAGGGGAGAAATACATATTTGTTGGATACATTGATAAATCCAAAGCATACAAGTTTTATAATCCATTAACCAAGAAGATAATAATGAGCAAAGATGTGCAGTTCATAGAAGATGAAGCATAAGATGGAAGTTTGGAGAAGATAATCAATGTAACAACAAGCATACCACAAGAAGATAAAGGGAAATTGACAGGATAAAGTAATTCCTTATTGGTGACTCCTCATACACCTATTCAATCACAACAAAATAGTCATCAAGTGACACCATCAACAAGGAATAAGATAGTGTCACACAATCAAGCAAATACTAGTCCAATTTCATTGCAGAGACATAACATCATCTTCTCCAAGCACAACATCAAGTGACATGTCAAGTCCATCATCTTCAAGCATGAGAAGACAAAAAATTAGAATTTTAAGTGAAATTTATGAGAAAAATGAAGTTAATAGTAGCGAAGGTATGAATTTTTGATATGCACTATTTTGTAATGTAGGAGATCCAATTCATTTTGAAGATGTTGTTGCAGAAGAAAAATGGGTTGCATCAATGAATGAAGAAATGGAAACAATAGAAAGGAATGACACATGAGATTTAGTGGACCTTCCAGAAGGAAAAAAAGTAATAGGTGTCATGTGGGTATATAAGACCAAAAGCAATGTTACAGGAAAGATAGAAAGGCATAAAGCAAGGTTGGTTGTCAAAGGATACAAGCAACAATATGGAAGAGATTATGTAGAGACATTTGCGCCAGTCACAAGAATGGAGACAATATGCAGAGTGTTATCAATAGCTAAATAACATAGATGGAAGGTGTACCAAATGGATGTGAAATCAACATTCTTGAATGGAGTGTTGAAAGAGGAAGTATATGTGGATAAGTCATCGGGTTATGAGGTGTAAGGCGAAGAAAACAAAGTGTATAGGTTGGAGAAGGCTCTTTATGGGCTGAAGCAAACACCGTGTGCATGATACAACATGATAAATGCATACTTGTTGCAAAATGGCTTTGAAAACTGTGATTGTGAGCCTGCTCTCTACATCAAAGAGAGAAATGATAAGCTTCTTATCGTTGTTTTATATGTAGATGATTTGATTTTCACTGAGAATGATGACCTCCTCATTGCTGATTTCAAAGAAGTCATGAAAAGTGAGTTTGGGATGACAAATTTGGGGTCGTTAAAGTATTTTTTTGGCATAGAAGTGAAGCAAACAAAAAATGGGTTCTTTATTTCTCAAGAAAAGTATGTCTCATACATTTTGAAGAGGTTTAACATGCAAGACAACAACCCTGCACCAACTTCAACTGTCATGGGGTTGAAGTTAAGAGAAGATCAGTGTAATAACAAGGGAAGTTGTAACAACGAAGGACACTTAAAAAATAGTGTCAATCCAATATTATACAAAAGTATGGTTGACAGCTTGATGTCTTTGACAACAACTATGCCTCATATAATGTATGCAGTGAGCTTGATGTCAAGATTCATGGAGACACCAAAGGAGACACATTGAAAAGCCGCCAAAAGAATACTAAGGTATGTCAAAGGGACAAAAGAATATGGTATTTTGTACAATATAGCAAGTGATTTTAAGCTAGTTGGTTACACTGCAGTGATTGGGTAGGAAGTATTGATGATAGAAAGCGGGTGTCAAGCTATGTATTTCACATGGGTTTGGGATCCATTCCATGGGATTGCAAGAAGCAACCAATAATGTCACTATCGACAACATAATCTAAATATGTCAATGCAACAACAAAAACATATCAAGTAGTTTGGATGAGAAGAATGCTATATTTATGGTAGGAACAAGAAGGAATAACAACAATTTATTGTGACAACAATTCTGCAATTGCTATTTCTAAGAATTATATTTTTCACAAAAAGAAAAAGCACACTGATATAAAATATAATTTATTAGAGAGTTGATAAACAATGAAGAAATTGGTTTGCATCACGGCAGGTCACAAAAGAGGTTCACATACATCTTCACAAAGAAATAAGTTTGTCTATTTAAAAGATTATTTTGGCATAGTGAATGTCAAAGATTGTGATTACATGACAAAGAAATAAGTTTGTCTATTTAAAAGATTATTTTGGCATAGTGAATGTCAAAGATTGTGATTAAGGAAAAGTATTAGAAACTTACTCCCAACCACTGCATTAAACATTTGAAAACAACCATTTTCAGAAAATACACAAACGGGTCAAGCAAGACGTCTTTTGCAGTAGGAGCAGATTTTGTCTATCAGCGTAAAAGACTAGGCTATTATTGCTCACTAAATGAAACTGCAGAGAATTAATTTAAGTGACTGTGCGCCCATACTTTGTCTTTATGTTTTTGTCTTGTTATATTAATTTATGTGACTGTCTGTGGATACTTTGTCTTTATGTTTTTGTCTTGTCACATGAATTTTCCAGATTTCGTCTTGTCACATGAAGTTTCCAGATTTCTATATTCACTTGTCAGTACAAGTCTTTTGTAAAGGGAGCAGAAGTGAATTTTTTACAGGCGATTGGAGGTCTGTAGACCAAAGTAGAAAATTAAAGCGCAGTTTTAAGGGCCGATACAGTGTATTACAACACATAACTAGAGAGCAGTTACAATGACAATGCAATATTTCTGTTTTTCAGCACAGGGAATGCGCTGAAGTCTCAGGTTTTATCTGTGTAATTGTTTTATTTTTGCATAAAATATTAATAAAAAATATTTTTTTTCACGCTAAATCAGATAATTATATTTCTAGTTTTACTATGCATCTTTTATTTTACTTTGTATTTCAACCCGTTGTTACTCTATTTAAGTCTGAGTTACTTTACTGTGTGTTGTTATTTGCATAAAAAAAAATAAAAAATGTGTCTTCTTTTGAGTGGTAACCACACAAAAAATCTTGGGTACCAAATTGGTATAGATAACCGCATAAAATAATCCTAGGCTTGACATGCATGCATCAAGTTTCTTTTAACACGTATTAATTAATTATTCGTTATTTGTTGTATATATACAACATCCGCAATGGATTGAGGCTTATAATACATGCAGAGTCATGATATACAAACTTTCTTTGCGTGGCGGGTAATATCAACGCTATATTTTATGAAAATCTTGAACTCCTGCACAGCCCTTGTCACTAGAATTTTATGATATTCACCTTATATCTTTGCCAATTTTTTATATCCATTCACATTGCGTAGCAAACATTGTTGATTATGCCTTGATATATGAAAAAGAAGGAACTCCTTCAACCTTTGGAAGATTATCTTCCAATGCTTCTGATCCGATAATGAACACTTTTTTTCTTCTTGAAGAATACTGTGAACTACATTCTTTATTTTGTATTGAATATCTTTGAAAGGTATTTTTCACTTTATGTAATTTCGTAATGCTCTTTATTATTTGTAATTTGTTTCCCTAAATGCTTCTTATCATAATATTATTTTTTTTATTATATTAACTATTTTAAAATTGGAAAATTAACCTATACTATAGAGTGAGAAATTGAAAATATTTATTAATTTTATAAATCATTTTGTGGTTTCTTCTTATAAAATTAGGTGAGACAGCGCTTTTTAAACACATAAATTAGGTGAGACAGCATTTTTTAAACACATAAATGTCTAGATTGAGGGTTTACAAAATCCTCTATGGAGCTATTTTAATTTGAAATGTTATGTGCTCTTCTGAAGTTTTAAAATCCATCATTTCAGTGTTTTTTTTGAAAAATTTCCGGCAACACCATTTGACACTATTTTTTACCCTGGCGTATTTAGGGAAAAATTTATTTTTAGGTGGCGGAGTTGATCATGTTGGATTCATGGAGGAATCATTTATCCAATGGCATATGAATTTGACATTTTCGAATTCATATGATATTTTTCAAAATATACCACTAACTTTGTTTATGAGTCCTCTTTAAAGAGTACTCTTGGGTTCGCCAACTTTGAAAACAAAATAAAACATATAATTTTGCATAAAAAAAATTAATATGAAAAACTTAGCTCTCTCATGTAAGTAATATATATATATATATATATATATATATAATATATATTACACAATTTAAATTAAGTTATGCTACATGAAACACACACATACCCTCTAAGATGTGTAAGAATTTGCAAGGACAAGCATTTCATTTAATGAAAAATTGAAATATTATATGATACTAAAATTCCTTTGTAAAAAATATCATTAGGACAATAACATAATTCTCCACAATTTGTTCTAAGATGTGTAAAAATTTGCAAGGACAAGCATTTAATTTAATGAAAAATTGAAATATTATGACACTGAAATTTTCTTTGCAAAAAATTTCATTAGGACAATAACATAATTCTCCACAATTTGTCCTTTTTACTCTGAATCAAAATTCATAATGTTTATATGAATTTTGAAGACTTCAATTCACCAAATTTGGCCCAAAAGTGTAACCCATCTTCATACATTCACCCATAAGGATGCCCTCAATATGACTCTCATCCCTATATTCTCAGGGCCATCCCTTATTAAAAATATTTTGACTAATATTAGCTCACCATTTAAAAATGTAACCATTATCAATCATCTAGACATTATCAATCCTCGAGACGGTATCTAGGGAGGTTTTAGTTTGACTCCTCCTTCTGACAATGATATTGTTTCAAGGGCCCTTAGAGTACATAAGCCTTCAATGGATTTCTCAAAATGATTGTCATGTCCCTCAACATTAGGGAGGTTGCAGGGACCTCTAAATTTATCTCCATCAAGTGACTGGTAGATATCTATTAGCCCTCTATTATCTTGCTATAGGAAACTATAGTTTTGTGGGAGAATGCTAGGGAGGCTTTTTGACATCTGTTTTGGTAATGGTTTTCTTGTGCAATGGATTCCACTAGCTTGTTTGGAGGGTTAATATCCTTAAGGGATCCAAAATTAACCTATTTTCAAGCCTTCTCATCTTCTGTTGGTATCATCTTAGAATGCTTCAGAATAGGCTCTCCCATTCCAATCAAGTTGGTAAACTATTACAATCACTATGGTGAATGAAGAGAATTTTTGGATATCGTCCAATCTAATGGCCTACTCTCGGACCATTCCCTCCTTTTAGTAGGAGATTTGAATCTCGATCCTGTTTAGATCCTTTGGTATCTTACTTCTTGGAGATGGTTCAAAATTTCAATGTCCGTGATATTGTCCCTTTTACATGAGCTCGCACATGGAGAAATGGCAAGACTAGTGAGGATGGTATTGTGAAACACCTTGATATATTCTTGATGGTTTATCAAATGACAAACGAAGTGGAGAGGCTCAGATCTTAGATATGGCAAGATAAATTATTGTATCATGTGCCAATCCTTTTAGAATTGGATTTTGATGCTCACATAAAAAAATACCCCTTCAAATTCAATCATTCATGGCTCGAAGTAGATTCTTTTAGATCTTGGGTGATGGGTATTTGGAAAAATTGTTCAATTACTCTCTTGTGAGTAGAAGTAGTTTTTAAAATACGGGCAATAAAAAAATGCTTTAACAATAGTTATAAATAAAATATCATAATGTTTATCTGAAATTAAAATAGAGTTCAAGTTTATCTAGTTTTTTGAGAATTTGATATCATCCATCTCCATAATAAACTATATATGTATGTGTTATGTCTCAAATTCACTTCATGTTGAGCATAAAAAGTATGTGTTCATATTAAAATATTTGATTTATAACCTAACATTAAAATATTTTTTTGTTATCAATATCTTTTAAATAGGATATATCAACTTTATATAGAAAATTAATATGTGACTGTAAAAATCACTTATCCTTGAAATAATAATCAAAAATTAATAAATTTTAAATATAACATGATTTTTCTTTCCTAGTAAATTTATTAAGAGAAAGAGATATCGAATTTATTTTATATATATTATATTTTGTATTTATTTTTTTAATATTACAATGTTAACTTATTTTATTATTTTCAGTAAAAATATTATATAATTAAATTAATAAAATAAAAATTATTAAATAAATAAAAAGAAAAATTCCATAACGAGAAAAACTTTGGATTTTAATTAATAATCGTCCACCCGAAGATAAAGCCTATGTCCAATATAAATTTCTAATCAATTGTTCTTAATATTTAAACACATATTTTTATAGATTTATAATTATATTTTAATTTAATTAATTAAATTGAAAAATAAGAAATTTTCATATTGCAAGTTCAATTTCGGTAAGTAATCTGTACCGTCATATATTATAGTGTTCAGATGATCATGATATATAGAATATATTATTACATGGTGTATTTATTTAAATTTCTCTATATTATTTAAGTAATAAAATATTGAAATTTTTTTTAACATAATAAATATATTTACATTAATATTAATAATAATAAATAATTAATAATATAACGGTTAAAACTTCCATTAAATAATTCAATATCTGTCGTAACGGAATTTTTAAATATAAAATAAAAGAATTATATGGAATAACGTTTAATTATATAAATAGTAGGAATTGCACTATTTTAAATGTAAAAAAGTGATGGAATTGAAACATTTAAATGTATATAAATACTAGCAACTGCATCAAATGTTGCAAAAGAAATGCTGTAAGGCATAATTTCAAGAAGAATCTTACCATATAAAACATCATTGAAAATAAAAATTAGCAAAATAAAAAGTCATTCAGAACTAGAAGAAAAAATCACTTACCTTTAGTCATCCCACTCAATTTCATATTTTGCATTTGGTGTAATTTCAAAAAGAATCCTACCATATAAAACATGATTGAAAATAAAAATTAACAAAACAAAAAGTAATTCATAAATAGAAGATAAAATCACTTACCTTTAGGCATCCCACCCAACTTCATAGAATTTGATGAAAAGTAAAAATTAATAGAGAGTAATCGGTCAATTTCTTCCGCCACATTGTTAATTTAAATCATTATTAATATGAGTTTTTTTTTTTCCGCATTTAAATTAAGCAAGATTTTTAAATCAACTGTATATATCATAAAGAGAAATGCACAATTTATTGGGATTTTAATTAAAAAAATTTAATTAAATACTTTATATTACCAAAAGTGGCTTATTCGAAAGAGGATTTCTCTATGTATTACTTGTGTGTGTATCACTTGTGTTACTAAGGTTCCAGAGGACCAAAACTTTCATACAAATATAGTGCTCCCAAAACTAAACCATACAACAATGAATACAAATCAGTAATGGAGAGTAACCAGTCGAGTAACCGGTCAATTTCCTTTTGCCACTTGGTTAATGTAAATAATTATTAATATGAGTTTTTCTTGCATTTAAGTTAAGCAGGATTTTTAAATCAATTGTATATATCATAAAGAGCAATGAATATTTTTTTGGGATTTTGATTAAAAAAAATAATTAAATACTTTATATTACTAAAAATGTCTATTTCGAAAGGGGATTTCTCTATGTATCACTTGTGTCTGTATCACTTGTGTTACTTGATAAAAACAACTAAATTACACACAATTACAGAAACACAATTATATTATGCACAATTGGTGCATGTGTAAACACACTCACACACACAGATTACATTCAGATCACTCTATTAAATAGAGTTTCTGAGATCCAACTTATTCCTAATTTAGATAGAGAGGTTGAGAGAATTTCTCAACCATCACAAACCAACTCCTTAAATATGGAATGTGACCATTAACTCCAACATCCCCCCTTAATGATTACATTACATCAAAATAACAAAATAATCAAGCTCGTCAGTAGATGCTCCATCAAGTTGCCTCGTAACCCTCAGAAAGGTGTAGTTGGCAAGTTGGATTCCCGAGTTCCTTTCTCAACTCCCGAATCAAGGATCTCCCGAAGTCAATTACTAGACAGCATCCCAATCTGTCGCATAACCTCATTAGGAAACCACTTCCACGTCTACCACTAATGAGGGATCATTCCCTAGATCCGCAACTGCCATACTATCTGGACAACCATCCATATTGAGCCATACTGCTACTTAATCTTTAAGTACTGGCATACTGGCATCAGACACATAGTTGAACTGCTGGTTATTTTAAAAGAGTTTAATAAATCCCAGAAAATGCACCAAACACTGCCTTCTCAAGTTAGAACAAAATGGGCCGCTCACACCACGGTCGTTGGCCACTCGAACTAGTCTCCAGGTGACAGATGAAAACAACGCCCTTCTCTCCCATTTGAGCCATTGTAAAATCCACCCCGCGGTCCGAACACAAAAAGAACTTGAAGGGGAACAAACACAAATCGGAAGAACAACCTGCGATCTTCATTTATGATTCGATCAGTTAGTTTTCTCACTTGTTAATCTATAACACCCATAAACTAATGTTCCTCTCACTTCATATACGAAGCAAGCTCTATGTGTAAACGTGGTATTGTATTGTATTAGTACACAAGACTCGCAACAAAAGTGTGAGGCCTTTAACTTCTTTTGTTTTATATTAACGTGAGAGGTGGAGGCTCATGGGGGCTACTATGGAACTAGATCAGCCTCTAGAATCGTATAAAATCAATCCGAATCAACAAGTTCCAAATCACTTGCACCTTACTGAGATCTGTAACTTGGAGCTCGCTTATTTTGTGCTGCTACTCGTTGAACTCCGATAGTAGCTAGTAACAACTTGATAAAAACAGCTCCGATCATAATCAAGCACATGCAATCTGAGCAACAAGCAGGCCATACCATAACCCTTCGAAGCCAATCTTGAACCAGAAGGCCCGATGCGTAAAACTAAAATGCATACATGTTTTACTTTCGGCCGACGGAGATGTTTGATTTCCGATCACCGTTGCCAGGGAATCTCACGAAACATTACTGCCAGGATAAGATCTAATTAGCATCGATTCAGGTTCAACGCATCAAATGATCTGAGAAAAGAAGTCGGCGAGTCTGACTGCATCCCTTTCTGGTCAAGATGTTCGAGGCCAAAAAATAGCACCGCTCAGAAGATCGTTGCTCAGGCAGAACAGAGAAACGCCCAGTTTCAAACGCTCAGGAGATCGCTGCTCAGGCTGGTTTCATCAAACCCAGAAATCAAAATACTCTAAGACTTACAATTATTATCATTCCTTTCATCTTTTCCCATCAATTCCACACCCGTTTCTTCATTATTATTCTCGGCAGGTACCGCGTTCGAAACCTCGACAGCCTCCCCACCAGTATTTTTCCTCCCGATTTTATGATCTCTTGCTCAGTTAACATTCAAATGCCCCTCCTCACAACACAGGTTCAGATCTTAGCAGCTCTGATACCATGATAAAAACAACTAAAATTACACACAATTACAGAAACACAATTATATTATGCACAATTGGTGCATGTGTAAACACACTCACACACACAGATTACATTCAGATCACTCTATTAAATAGAGTTCCTGAGATCCAACTTATTCCTAATTTAGATAGAGAGGTTGAGAGAATTTCTCAACCATCACAAACCAACTCCTTAAATATGGAATGTGACCATTAACTTTACTAAGGTTCCAGAAGACCAAAACTTTCATACAAACACATTGCTCCCAAAACTAAACCATAAAACAACGAATACAAATTAGTCATAGAGAGTAACGCGCCAATTTCCTTCTGCCACATTGTTAATTTAAATAATTATTAATATGAGTTTTTTTTTTCGCTTTTAACTTAAGCAAGATTTTTAAATAAATTGTATATCTCATAAAGAGAAATACACAATTTTTTGGGATTTTGATTAAAAAAATTAATTAAATACATTATATTACCAAAAAATGGCTAATTCCAAAGAGGATTTCTCTATGTATCGCTTGTGTGTGTATCACTTGTGTTACTAAGGTTCCAAAGGACCAAAACATTCATACAAACACATTGCTCCCAAAACTAAACCATAAAATAATGAATACAAATCAGTCATAGAGAGTAACCCATCAATTTCCTTCTGCCACATTGTTAATTTAAATAATTATTAATATGAGTTTTTTTCACAGGATTTTTAAATCAATTGTATATATCATAAAGAGAAATGCACATTTTTCTGGGATTTTGATTAAAAAAGTTTAATTAAATACTTTATATTATCAAAAATGGCTAATTCGAAAGAGGATTTCTCTATGTATCACTTTGTGTGTATCACTTGTGTTACTAAGGTTCCAAATGACTAAAAATTTCATGACGATGAGGATGATGATGGTTAATGTCCATTGAGACCAAACTTTGGTCTATCGGACGTAAAGAAACAAATTATTTAGTTTGATTTAAGATTTTATTCCTAAGCTCAAAAAGCTTGGAGAGAAGCCTCCCGAGCTCACTATAATTTTGACATTGTAAAAGGCTAGGAAGGTCAGTATTGTGACAGAGATTATGAAACTGAGATCTAATGTGGTTGTACGCAAGGAACTCTAAGAAGAAGTGGTTTTCAGCCTCGATGATGACCAAAACTTTCATGATGATGATGGTGGTGGTTAATGTCCACTGAGACGAAACTTTGGTCTATTGGACCTAAAGAAACAAATTATTTTGTTTGATTTAAGATTTTATTCCTATGCTCAAAAAGCTTGGAGAGAAGCCTCCCAAGCTCACTATAATTTTGACATCGTAAAAGGCTAGGAAGGTCAATATTGTGACATAGATTATGAAACTGAGATCTAATGTGGTTGTACGCGAGGGACTCTAAGAAGAAGTGGTTTTCATCCTCGATGTTCCTATTCTCACAGAGGTGGAAAATCCTTTCCATCCATGGTGTTTTAGGAACTGCCTAACGACCTGTTTCACTATGAAGCTCATGAGAGTTCGTTCTAATCTTCGCTATATTAATTTTCTTCTTTGAGATAGTTAAAAGAGAGAGATACTTTTGATCTTCTAGGGTGGCGTTGATGACCTTCTTATAATAGCTTAATTTTCTTTTAGCTGCTAAGTCTTTTTCACACCTCATTTTTTATTTGAACTTAGAAGTAACAATATCCTTAATGTTATTAATGTTTTGCAATGCATCATTCTCGTTGATCTCCCAATGGTTTAACCAGGTCCTCGTGTCTTTATACCACCCCTGATTGAGCCTTAGATGCTTTTGGCTGGAATTTAAAGCTAGCTTAGGAAGTCTATGATCTCCCTTATTATTGATTTTGTGCTTGTACACCAGAAGCCTAGTCATAGCTTGGGTCTCGATAGGGGAAAGACATACTTCTATAAGGAGAATAAGATAGGGTGTATTACTTTTAATTTTTAGGTTATACGTTATAAAACGCTTATGGATTTGCTCAATCTTTCTCTAGGATTCTCTAGAGATGCTTCAACCCCAGACTTCACATCCATATAAGATAACAAGAGTGACTAAAGTTTCAAAGAGGAACTTCTTTTTTATCCCACGTTACGAGGTTTTTGGTTTTACAATTATTTGCAAGACCAAAATAAGCTTTTCACCACCCATTAATCCTTTTCTCAATGCTATTGTTTCAGTTGAGCTTGTGATGAATATCAATTCCTAGGTACTTGTAAGAATACACTTCCTCCAAGTTATTATTGTCATACATAAAATTAGCGTAAGTGTCCTTCTTGGATTTGATAATCATAACTTTTTTTTTTCTGTATTAACAGTCATACCCATGGTAGAGCATAAATCTTTAAGAATCTTGAGCTGCTTATCAAGATCAGAAGGGCACCTTGCCAGAAGAACAATATCGTCAGCATAGAGAAGAAGGATAATGACTATCCCAGCTAAGATTGTGCCACCACATCCTGCTTCTTCTAAATAACCTTCAAGCTTATTGATGTAAATGACAAATAGAGTATGGGAGAGGGGGCAACCTTGCTTAACTTCGATGTTACATTTAATATCTTTTGACCACCCCTCATTGTTCTTTAGCTTGGCAATTAGCCTTATAGCAGCAGCTCTTAACTCAAGAGGAACCTTTAGCTCTTCTAACCTATTCCAAAGGTTGTATCTAGGAAC
>APFE030554687.1:0-10147 GCA_000404065.3 Pinus taeda | reverse complement strand
TTTTAATCTAATAATGGGATGAATGGGATTAAAACTAATGTTTAATTATCAAGCAAATGATTATTTTATACTTTATAATTTTTTTAGTTATATTTAGTTGTAAAATATTATGTATTTATATAACAAGTTCAATAAAGCAAAATAAGGTAATTATTTAAAAAAAATAATAAGAATTATAACTAATAACAAAACATCTTATATATATATATAAAAGCAAAGGGGAAACAACAACCCAAAAGAGGAGGAAAAAACCAAAAAAGAAATCAAAAACAAGAGGGAAACAGGGGCGAGTTTGGAGGAAAGTCCGGCGAGTTTGGAGGAAAGGGCAGGGATCTAGTAGCTACTGATCTTCCATTCGTCATTCGTGTTGAGATTACTCAGCCTCCTTTCAATTTCTATGGCCTCCCTAAACTTCTTGTGATGAAAATGCGCAATTTTGGCAATTACCCGGGCCTCCTCGATACAAATATAGTGCTTAGTCTTCTCCACATGCTCTGTGAGGGCTGAAGACCGGGTACTTCCATGTTTGATGTCCCCTAAGTGCTCATGAAAGCGCTCTATTAATCATAGGATTCGTGAGCACTCAATCGACATCAAACATGAAAAGACCCCTGGTAGAGCATGAGGAGAAGACTAAGCACCATATTTGTATTGAGGAAGCCCTGGTAATTGCCAAAATTACACATTTTCACCATCGGAAGTTTAGAGACGCCATAGAAATTGAAAAGAGACCAAGTAATCTCGCCCCTGTTTTTTATTGTTTTTAATTTCTTGTCTGGTTTTTTCTTCGTCTTATGGGTTGTTGTTTCCCTTTGCTTCTACTATATATATAATTTTTATTTTTTTAATATTACTTTATTTTCATATTATTTTATGTTTTATTGATTTATATATATTTTTATTTTTATTTTTTTTTATTGAAAGTGTTTCTTATATATAAGTATGAGTGTGATTATACTAAATACCAATAAAATTGTTAAAATTGTTCATATGATATATTGTCCTTTGTGTAGTGAAATCTGATACATGTGAGGGCTTGCATAATAAATCATATTACAATAGATGTCTCATGGCTACATCTTACAAAATCTTTCTAAGGAAAAACAAAACTTGCAACAAGCATACATAAAATTGTTTTCCTCAATCTGGGAGTAATCTCCCTTTTTGCCTACCTGCATCACTGGAATCTTTGAGGTTGAGATTCATATCAGAGATTTCAGCATGTAAAGCTACAATCTGTTAACAAAGTTTGTTTGTTTCATCTATTTGTCTGACCAACCTTCCCTTTAGGTTTTGGATCATAAAAATTGACAACAGTTGTCAGCTGCTCCTACTGCTTCATATCAATGAGAAACATGTCCAGTTGCATTCTGTCCATTTGTGTTAGATCTGTGTACCTCTCTCATAGCACTTACATCTGGTACACCCCACTTTGTTGTTCACGCCATGTTGCAGTCTTTCCACCTCCTTGTTGCCTGCACGTGCAAAAAAAGACAAACAAGGATTCATGCTGCTCCCGGCACTTTCCCTTTCTCCCAGTGCAGTACTTAATAAACAACATGTCAAATGTGGCGCATAATCTTTAGACTGAACAAATTTAAAGAAAACTTCACAGGTTAATAAATTGCTCGGTCAATAATCTCACACTGAACTTGAGCTTAAAATAACAAAACCCAAACGCAGGTGAGTTGACTACCTTTACCTTTACACCGTTATAGTCATCTAGCTACTTTCGCTCCGCCATGGTTCTGGTGAGGATTTTTTTGGAACGGACGCAGAGTAAAGTAAGACAATCTAAGTATTTGATAGTTTCAAATATTTTATGGCAGGTTTTTGACTCGTGATTGTTATGGTGTTAAGTGGGAATTTTATCTTTATGTGTAACTGTAGTATAATTAGATCACAATTTCGGAAAATAATAGAAATTTTGGGAGTTTTGACATCTAGCAAAAATTTTTGCAAATTCTGGTTATTGTTGACTTGACATGTTTTGATAGTGCTAAATCTATTTCCAATATAAATGGTTATTATTTCCAAAGACCATTAGCGGACAGGTCTAGGTGCACTTTGGGATACCAAGGAGCATCATTTCAAACAAGGACACATGATTTCTCAGTGCATTCTGGACTACATTGTCGGAGAATATGGACACAAAGTTGAAGAGATCTACAACATTCCATCCACAGACAAATGGGCAGACAGAAATAGTCAACAGGACTTTGGTGCAGCTTCTAAGGGAATACAATCAGAAGCATCCGAAGATCTGGGATGAAAATCTGGCATATATACAACATTCTTATAACAGAGCAGCTCACACTTCTACAGGAAAGTCCCCATTTGAGAATTGTTTTGGATATTTGACACCTTCACCTTTGGATATTTCATATGGGCCACAAGGAGGAGTGAGGCTTACAAGAGATGCTTTGAGGGCTAAAAAATTTATAGAGAAGATCACGCAAATCCATCTACAAGTGCAAGATACACTGCAAAAGTCGCAGGAGAAGTATAAGGCCAGGCATGATCAACACATAACAGAGAAATCATTCAAGGTGGGAGACAGAGTATAGCTACAATTGAACAAGGAGAGGCTGCAGGGGCTTGGTAAGAAAATCAAAGCTCTAAGGTATGGTCCTTTTGAAATACTAGAAAAGGTGGGTGATGATGCCTATCGACTATATTTACCACCATATATGCGCATTTACTAAGTTGTGAATGTAGAGAATTTGAAACTCTATGAGCCTTCCATGTTAGATCAAGAAGAGGAATAGGTCCTACATTTTGTGGAGGATTTGGCACCATAGGTTTAGGTAGAGTTAACAGAAGATACAATTTTGCAAAAGAGGTCCAAAATTACAAGACAAGGAAAACATGACCTTTGGCAGATTGGGTTAAAGGGACAACTTCCAAGCAAAGCTAAATGGTACACCAAAGAGAAGGTGGAGGAAAAATTTCCTCACCTCATTCAGTAAAAGCTTTTGAGGACCAAAAGCCTCCCAAAATGTGCAGTTGTAATCTGAATTGGATCATCATATTGTTTGTCATCCATCTCGATGCATTTGGAGTGTAAAAAGTGAAGTTATCATCTCATGGGACCATTTTTACCCGCGGGACCCAATTTGGCGAAACGGGGTCTGAAACCTTCCAGGTGCATTTTGAGGCATCAAACAACCTTGTTTGGGGGTAAAACTTTGTCGCTTTTGCGCGTCACCTTTTATATATTCTACACACAGAGATCTTTCCAACAACGCAAGAAGTGCGTCAATCGGAGTCTATATGCAAAAGTTATGTCACTCAGAAGCTGACCTTCCTATTTTCACACCTATAGTTCGGGAGGATGTCGCGTCAGCCCCCATTATTCATGGAAAAAGGGCTAGACACGTGTTTGTGATGTAAAAGACTATAGAAAAGTCTATTTTGTAACTCTAGTTAAAAGTTGATTTAGTCAAACTTAACTACTAGTAGGCTATCGGGTTGTGTTATAACCGGGCCACTAGGAGGAAGAGGCATTCCATTCTTTCGAGAGAATTTTGTTCCATAGCTGAGCAAAGATAGCCAGGAGAGATAGGAAGTATGGCACACATAGAGGATCGGTGCACTATAGCAGCCCACAGGCCACAGGCATTACTTCTTTGTATCTGCAACCATGTTTCCAGAAAGAGAAAGAGAGCGAAGTAGCCTCACCTTCCAGCTGGGTTTTGTCCCTAAAGGGTTTCCCCGAGAGCATATCTTGTGTCTTATGTGTGTGTGAGCTTATTGTTTCGTTCTCTACTTTTCTGCTTAATTTTCATTCGCATGCATGCGCTAATTACAGTTAAATCCATAGATCTTAAAGTTTAATAAATTGTAATAGTGTAAAATTTCAATATTTTAATATATTATTATTAGATCTGTTGTGACGAACTATCCAGTGGAATATCCATGGAAGTTTATGGATCAATAGTGGTTGTCAAGGGTTGTTGCCTGGCTATCTATCCAACTCGCTATCAAATGTAGGAGAAAAGTTTTCTTCTATGGGGTTACCCATTTTGGTGAGTAACAGGGCCAAAAGTGCAAGTCTTGGGAAACTTAGCTAAACAGTGTTTATTATAGCACAAAATATGCTTCTGCTCATTGAAATATTTTTCATAAGATGGTTATTGCTTGCATGTGATAATCAACAATGCTCTCAATAAAAAGAAAAAAGGGTTTTACCCATGATAGATTTATATCATGAAGCATATGTTATCTTTCCCTCCTATGGGGCCTTGCCCTTGGGCTCCTATTAAGAGGTGTGATTACCTAGAAAATTTACAAAGCTTTCAAATATTTACAATTGAAGCTTTGATGTTTACAATAGCTAAATTTGGGGATATTACATGAAAACCTTGAAAGAAGATGATAAATTAGTAAATAATGGTTACAAAAAAACTAGCGTAATGGATAGATAAAAAATTATAAGGAAAAAACTGGGAATGTTGCATGAAAACCTTGAAAGAAGATGATAGCATAGTGGATAGATCAAAAATACAAAAAAATATTGTGGATATTACATGAAAGCCTTACAAAAGATGATAAATTAAAAAACACTTGTTACACCAAACTAAGTGCAAAGAACCAACCAAACTAGCGTAATGGAAAGAATCAAAGATAAAAAAATACAAGAGAAAAAAAATGAAAATAACAATAGCAATGTAGAATGCAATTGCATTATATAGTTGGAATTGTACAAATTGAGCATGTTCAAAAAAGCATAACATGAGTCCATAGGTGTTCCAAGGTGCAAGATGGACAACACTATAGGGCAACACAAAACAATGCATGAATTACAGTAGCTCCAAAACCCCTTATTGGAAGAGAGTCAAGAGAGTCATGGAGAAAAATCTGCCAATGGATAGTCACCAGTGTTGTGATGGTAGCAAACCTTTCAAATGCGGTCCCAAGCCCAAATCCTTCACACGTAATTCCGGGTTGCAAAATCACAGCCTTTCACACACATTTCCCAACTCATATGGCTCACAATAGCATGCTCCTACCACCATCACCCAATGGATGCAGCGTAATGAGATGAATAAAGGACACTTAGGGGCTAGTTCTCACAGTATCGAGCTACAATTCAGCCAGTTCGCAAGCAACAACACAGCAGCTAGACAAGCTGGAAAAATTCAAGGGCGCAAACCAACAAAGTTTCACCATGATCACTATGAAAGAATACTAACGTGAGCACTCTTCACCGCAATCGGTATTTATAGAGGCTTCCAAAGGTTTCTAAGGTTTTAAAAGTAGTACGTAGCAGTTTAATTGCCAGATTATTAGTGGCTTGTTGAGGAAATTACATTTCTTTAATTCAGTGCAACTTTATGAGAGACTGGACCTGCAAAATCTACAGAATACAATTAGGAACATGCCACTTGTCCCCATACATATTCATTTACAGGGATCATTGAAAACCTTGGGCATTGCCCAAGGTAGAATTTACATTACGAAACTTGGCCTATCTTTTCCTTGCATGGGTCCTTGGCCTTGGGTTCACATAAAGGCATATTATTACATAGAACAGAATCTTTATAAGGGTTTCACATATTTACAATTCAGGGTCACATCAAGGCATATAATTACAAAGAACATTTATAAGACTTTCACATATTTATGATCAAAGCCTTTGTTGTTTGCAATAACCAAAATTGTTGGCACCATATGAAAACCCTGAAATAAGAAAATAAATTAGAAATTAATTACTACACCAAAAATTAAAACTAAGTACAAGAACCAAGCAGGTTGACCTAACGGATTCATGAAAAATACCCAAAAATAATTGCGACAGAGAACGGAATTGCATTATGCAATCGCAATTGTACAGATTGAACATGTCAAATGAGAATAGCACGAAGCCTATTAGGCAAAAAGAACTGTGAAAAGTAACAAAGGTCCTTCGACAACTTAATTTGCACTAACAAACAAAATTGCATTATGCTTTAGTACCTCATAACAATGGTGCACAATGCACTAAAATATCAATATGTACTAAGCAAATGTGTCCGGGCACTTGTGAACTAATACTAGTTTGTGGACCAACCTCTCTACCTACAAGCAATTGCTTGCATATGTGGCCATAGAAACACTGCAAGTTGGTATCATAACTTCAATGGATGTTTGTTTTTGTTGTGCTGTTTCAAAACAAAAATATAAAAGAGCAAATCCAAAAGAGTCACTAAAGCAAAGTTGGATGAAATCTTTGAGAGGTTTGCAAAAGAAATCAGGTTGTTGGAAAAGGACCACAGACATTAAGCCAAAACCTCAAGCTACGAGGATGAAGAGGAGGTAAACCCTAAGGGAATGGGAGGTAACAACCATCCAAAGTCGTCTGCCTCACAAAACTGTCACAGGTCCATTTTCAACCTTTAGATAAAGATCCCATAATACAACTTTGGAGGTGAAGTAGAAGTGCATGCATGGTTAAACAAGATCAAATTAGCATTCAAGGTGCAACAGAGTCACAACCAAGAGAATAAGTAAATGTGACCCTACAACATTTGGATGGAACAGCTCATAACTTGGGGCAAAAGATGCATTGTTAGAAACCCAAGACGGGACTCTGGTGAGTTTGCAGATGCATTAACCAAGAGAACAGACTGTAACTAGGAAGATCCCTACAATGTTCAACTCATGCACATGCTCTAGAAGGACGTGACAGTCAAAGAATACACTGAGAAGTTACATATCTTGGGGTCAAAAGCCATTGTCTCTGCAAATCTGGTACAAAACATCTACATTTCAAATATGAGGTTAGAAATTTGAACCAAGGTAAGAATGTTTGAGCCGATATATTTGGACAACACCATCACTGTAGTTAGAAGAGCAGAGTGTCATGTTGAAGCTATCCAGAGAAAGGTACTTCGCTCTAGTATAAATGGTTATGGAAATAATAGGAAGACCAAGGAAAAGTATGAAAAGTCTCAACCCAAAAGCCCTAGCCACCAACCTGGCCAAAGATCTAATCCCTCAAATTCCTTTGACGTAAGTGCTCTCAGCCATGCTTTAAGGGACATTTCTGTAAACCTCGTAAATTTTTTATGGTGAAGATCTGAATTTAAATATAAGGAGATGCTCTTCTTGAACAATAAATGATAACTTTGGGCCACAAGAACAATCGCCTCCACCATTAGAAACAGAGGAACCTACGAACTCCGTTGCTGCAATGATTGAGTCGAGTTGTCTGCATACCTTCAAGTTTTGTGCGAATTCAAAATCAACAACACGTCGTTCAGGTTGATCCCACCTTACCCCGAACATCCCAATAAGAAATAAGTTAACCGATTGCGTTTCCGTCTTGATGCATACGAGCACTTCCCCATGAGCATTACAGAACCTAACAGGTGTGACCCACATGGACTTACAGTGGAGGACTATACCCTCAATTATGACTTTTCTTTTTTTCTTTTTTTCTTTTTTTTTAAGAATATTTAATCGTAAGGGCAAAAGTTTACTTGATTATTACCTTCTGCTTTGCGGCAGGCCATCACCAAGAGAATAGCCATTATATTTACCAGTTCTAATGGCCTCTATTAACGCATCTTCAACATGAACGGACGTTCTGAAGCACTCGAATGCAGAGGGATCTCCATGACCGAGAGGAATTTTGCTCTTCCCGTCAGGATTCAAATGCGACATCACATAATCCAGAACACTTCGAATTCCTAACATGTTCTGGCTAAATCCCATGATGGCGTCACTTGGACTGAAATTCCACTTGTTGGAGCTTGTGCAGGCTGTCTGTAAACATTCATCCTTGATAAACAATAAATTTCACGTCAAATGTGGGGCACAATCTTGAAATACAAGGCAAAGTAAAGAATGAACAAATTTAAAGAAAACTTCACTCTCATTTAGCAGAGTAAGTATTAACAAATTGGCTGGTCAGTAATCTCACACTGAACTTGAGCTTAAAATAAGAGAACCCAAACGCATGTGAGGGGACTGCCTTTACCTTGACACCGTTACAATCAGCTAGCTGCTTCGGCTCCGCCATGGTTCTGGTGAGGAATGTCTCGAACAGAAACAGAGTAGAGGAAGGAAGGCAATCAAAGAATTTAATATTTTCGAATATTTTATCGCAGGCCCTAGACTTGCAGCTTGTGGTTTTTATGTTGTTAGGTGGGAATTCTCGGCATTTTCGGAGGATCGTCCTCAGTGCACGCAGAATTAGAAGTGTAGGTTTTTTCTAAATCAGCGTTGAAATCTAGTTGTATATAAAATTAAGTTTGAATTTGAATCCGGAAAAATCAATTTTTTTTATTGAATAATTCAATGAAATTTCATTTTTTAAATTTTATTGTTAATATTTTAGTATATTTAAATTGAGTTATAATATAAATTAATAATGTTTTTTGAGGAGAGTTTTTTTTAAGAAAATTACATAAAAAATTATTTTCCGATGGTTAGAAAAAACAGCTATTATTGACCAAGGAAATGGACTCTGTAACAACAATAATTGACTTCACTAAGAAATAAAGATAGGAAAATTAATTGTTTAATTAATTAATTAGTTAGTTAGTTAATTGTTAGACCTATTAATCTCTATTAATTTAAACTACAACTAAAATCTAATCACTTAATATACTCTATATTATTTAAAACTATATTAAATTATAAGAATGTATTCTAGGAGATATAAATGATTATTAATTAGTAAACGTAAGTTTGTTATAAGTTGACTAATTAAATCGTTTTATTTAATTATGTGTTTATAACAAAAAAAAAAATATATAATATAATATATAGGTATATATATATGATATTAATTAGATAACTAAGTTGTTATAGTTGACTAATTTAAATTGAGTTTATATATTAAAACTATATAAAACTATAGGAATTATTCTAGGATATATAAAGATGATTATTAAGTTAGGTAACTAAGGTTGTATATAGTGTTGACCAAGATTAAAAGAATATATACACTCTAGGAATTATTCTAGGATATATAAATGAATATATTAATTAGATAACTAAATTTGTTATATAATTGACTAATTAAATCAATGTATTTATATGTAACAAAATATGGAGTATTTTCTTAAATAAAAAGAAAATGAAATTATGTTAATTCTTTTATATGTAACTATTTTTAATTTATTATAGAATTGTACTGTGAAATTTATATATCTTTTAATCTAATAATGGGATTAAAACTAATGTTTAATAATCCAGCAAATGATTATTTTATACGTTTATAATTATTTTAGTTATGTTTAATTGTAAAATATTATGTATTTATATAACAAGTTCAATAAAGCCAAATAAGGTAATTATTTAAAAAACATAATAAGAATTATAACTTACAGACAAAAACATCTTACATATATAAAAGCAAAGGGGAAACAACAACCCAAAAGAGGAGGAAAAAACCAAAGAAGAAATCAAAAACAAGAGGGAAACAGGGGCGAGTTTGGAGGAAAGGGTAGGGTTTTAATAGCTACTGATCTTCAAGCGAGTTTGGAGGAAAGGGCAGGGATCTAATAGCTAGTGATCTTCCATCCGTCATCCCTGTTGAGATTACTCGGCCTCCTTTCAATTTCTATGGCCTCCCTAAACTTCTGATGATGAAAATGCCCAATTTTGACAATTACCCTGGCCTCCTCAATACAAATATGGTGCTTAGTCTTCTCCACATGCTCCGCGAAGTCTGAAGTCGTTCCGACTTAGTGCTCACAAATCCACACCATATTTGGATTATAAAAATTTATAATAGTTGTGAGCTACTCCTACTGCTTCATGTCAATGAGAAACATGTCCAGTTGCATTCTGTCCATTTGTGTTAGATCTGTGTACCTCTCTCCTAGCACTTACATCTGGTACACCCCACTTTGTTGTTCACGCCATGTTGCAGTCTTTCCACCTCATTGTGGCCTCCACGTGCAAGAAAAGACAAACAAGGATTCATGTTGCTCCCGCCACTTTCCCTTTCTCCCAGTGCAGTACTTAATAAACAACACGTCAAATGTGGCGCATAATCTTTAGATAGGACAAATTTAAAGAAAACTTCATAGGTTAATAATATTTTTATTTTTGAAATTTTGCTTAGTTAATATTTAAAATGTGATATAAAAGAAATTAATAATATTTTAATAGATATTGCACGCTGTTTGTGTGAGGAATTAAAAAATATATA
>APFE030554681.1:0-131628 GCA_000404065.3 Pinus taeda | reverse complement strand
TATATATTTGTTTCGCAGGAAGATGGTATCAAGGAAGGTCCCTGTGAATATGTATGAAACAAAGGCAACAAATCCATCATCTAAAGTTGCAGGTGGACACGTTTTGAAGATTGCTGAACATACCAGAAATAAAAGTCGACCAATTGGCCCATCAAGTGCACCAAAGATTGTTTCTGAATGGATGAATTCACGAGAAATAAATAAAACAGAGTTTACATAACATGTTCAAGATGTTGAATCTGATGATACTACACATCTCTATCTATACTGTGGTATGATTTATTTGGGTGAGGTGATAGGAAGAGTACGAGACATATGTTTGGTGCCGAATTCAAACACTGTTTATGTTCTTGCAAAATTGCCCAAGTCACATAAAAAGGTTAGATATCATCTCATAAAGAACAAGTATGACACAGATCAAGAATCTACACCATTGTGTGAATAAATCTCATCCAACATTTCAAATAACATTGTAAGTATGCTTATTTATATTTATGTGTAATGTATTATTGTGATGATCATTAAATTGTTTATAAATGATTGATCATTGACATATTTTATTTTCTTTGATGGACTTTTGCTGAGAGTCTTTCAATGACGTTGGAGGGTATTTATTATATGGAACCAAATATTATGCATGTCATCAAGAATTTCCATATAAAGTTAGAACAAGAAAAGAGAATGAGCCAAAGATCAACAATCCATAACACTACAATGGTACATGCAGGGGATCAACAAAGAATCCATATGGTGGGTCAATCTAACAAAGGTAAACATGTTTCTTTTGAAGATGTGGTAGTTGTAGCTCATGTTGAAGCTCAAAAATATGTTTCCATTAGTGAGGAGGAGGTTAGAACTGTTGTTGAAAAGGAGAAAAGAGATAAAACACTGAAAATAAAAATGCTCGTGGATGTCACTCTTCCACTTGAAGATGAGGATATTATTTATGTAGAAGAAGAAATGTTAACTAGGAAGAAGAAGAAATAAAAAATTGGCGAATCTGTTAAAATCATAAGAAACAGTCAAGAACAAAGTGAAAGTTCTAAAGGCAGCAAAGAAATCATAACACCAGGAGCCGATTTAAAGGATGGCATTATAAAAACAAAAAAAAAATGTCATTCAGAATCATATGAGGAAGAGTTAATTAATTAATGGCGACAAAATATTTGAGCTTAATGTCACCCAGTTCTATAGGTGAGATGAAGGACAATCTCAATATCAAATTAGAAAGACACATCACCTACATGTCCATAATTTGAAAACATTGTTTAGGTACAATCCATATGCATGTATGGTGCCTTATGTGATTCTTATTGATCCAAATCAAGTTCCTAATAAGGAGGCATTTGATAGGAAACGATGTTTTGACTACAAATATTATGTAATTGGAGGGAACCATTCAGTAGAGGCCAAAAGACAATTGATCGAGGAATATCCTGGAAACTATCTTTTTGAAACAGTGAAATGCATCATTTATGCTGGTCTAACAAAAACAGAAGCAAAGTTATTGGCATGGGATCATAATGCAGATAATGAGTATAGAATGTTTATGACTTTTGTTCAAAGGGTTAGATTTATTCATAATGAATTTTTAGAAAAATGTGGTGGGAATAAGCTTAATGTCAGTTTAAGATTTCGAAAGGAAACAGGTTATCAAATTGAGGATAGAATCCAATCAAAAGGTGGAAAAGAAAATTCAAAACTATTCAGAGGCATAGGTAACATTTTCCAGTTGACATTTAGAATAGGGGAGATATGGGAATTGATTGATGACATTTTCGAATTGTGGGAGAATATTTGCATAAAAAATCAGAAGGTTAAAAGGTCTACACCCATAATATGTACCAATAGTAAGACAGGTCCTAAATTGAAGCAACTTCCAGATGATATGAATATCACACCTTGGAGAACAATTCAAGGTGTGAAAGATGAAAAGCTAGTCAAATCAATATTATGTCGTGTGAAGTCAGGGGAATTGTCATTGGAGGAAATGTGCTCGAAATTTCAAAAGTAAGTTTTTTGAATTACTTTTACTTTTTCTTAGATTATAATTTTCTTTTAAATATAACAGATTGTTGTTGGTATTATTTGTCGTACATATCATTATATTAATGTTTTTTACTTTATTTATTTAGTCATAAGATTTATATGAAAATACAAGAACATATGGTTAAAATGTTGAATGAAGAGAGTTGGAATGATGTTGTACTCAACTACCTAGAATCAAGTTCTACAACAACACTTAAAGATTTTTATCATGCATTCAAAAAGGTATGTTGATTTTCACATTCATTTTATTCATGTAATTTTTTATTTTATTATATTACTTATACTTATATTTATTTATTTCAATAAAGATGTCGAAGAAGGATGTGAATGGAGTATCAAATACTTTCAAAAGTTTCATTGAAAAAATTAAGTTGGAAAGGCTGAGAATGCAACGTATTAGGAATGTTGAACTTGATCCTACTCTTACTCATTTCATTTGGAATGGGCTAGAGACTATCCAATATCAAATAATACAAGGTAATTGTGAAGTCATTGTAAAACTCATACTTAAAAGGGAATATGCCCTGGTTATTGCAGACATTCCTCATGGTTTCAATTTCCCAAACATTAAATATGATAGTGAGCCTTACACTTATCAAGATTTTAATAAAGTGGTTATGGGCTTTTAAGAAGTCACACCATCACCACTTTCGAGATTTGTAACATTTCATTCAGACACACAATTTGCAATGTTATTAACAAGCTTCAAGTGAAAATCAAACTCAAGGATGCAGCTTACATGGTAAGACATTGAAATTTTACATTTGATTAATGTAATTTTTTTGTATGTACAAGTGGATTGAACTTTTACTATGTTATGTTACAAACAAAAGTCAAATCTTATTTCCTCCAGAGATCAGCCAATTACAAGTGATTGTGAGTTCATCCATGTTGAATGTTGGGCAAAAGATGATAACTTTAAGTCCATTCTTCTAAACCAAGTAGATGGAAAGAGTCATAGCCGAGCAATAGTTCATGATGTTGTCGTAAAAATGTTAACATATGAGGATAAAGATGAAAAAGGAGAGATAGTTAACATTTATTAAAAACCACAAACATTGATTAACTATCTTATAGATTTATGTTCAAATGAAGGAGACTGGGTTTTGGATTTATATTCAGGTTCAAGTAAGTTTTATTATATTAAATTGAATTTTAATATTTTTGTTTTTTTGGTTTTATGTGTTTATACTAATTTACTTACTTATTGCTTTTGTGCTTGATGATTAGGTACAACACTAGCATGTTGCCTACAAAAAGGAAGAAATTGCATTGCGATTGAAAGAGACCATCTACAATGCAATTTTATTCAACAAAGAATTAATGTTAGTCAATTTCTTCAAGATGAAATGCAAGAAGTTGGTTTGAGGAAAGGAGATTTTAATGAATCACGTGTGGCAAAAGAGGCAAATGAACATCAACCACCACTATATGGAATGTTTGGAAAATGACACTTTGGGAGATTTGCAGACATGAAAGATCCAGGAGACAAGGAAAATGAGGAAACTCAAGCAGGAAATATTGTGGAAGAAGAAAATAATGAAGTTCGAGAAGACGATGAACATGGATTATATGATATTGTTGATGACATTTAAGTTATGACTGCAAATCAAACTCAATTTTGAGAGATATTTATTAGTTTTATTTGTAATGTTTTGACTTTGAGATTTTATGAGAAGAATGAACATTTGATTATTTTTGTTATATGTTCAATATTTATATTATCTGATTTTCACTATAATTTTTATGCGAATCAATTTTTTTTTATAAAAACCCTGTGATTACTATTATTTTTTAACATAAAATTCATTAAAAATGGTATTTTTTAAGTTTTTACGTTAGGCTTTTCCCATAAAAATCGTTTATTTGACATGTCATTTTTGACAAAAATTATGAAAATGTGTATTTTTTTATTATATTTATATAGAAAATGTGTGTGTGTGTGTGTTTTTTTAAATGTTTAAAATTATTGTGTTTTAGTGACAATTATTTGATATCTATTGAAATATTAATTAACACTACATAAACATATAGAAAATAGTAACTTTAAAATATTGACCATTTTTTTTTTAACTACACAAAAAAATGAAGATTTGATTACAAAGAAAATTGAAAAGAAAAATAAAAAAACAAAAAATACACTTAAAAAAAAAAAAAAAAAAAAAAAAAAAAAAAAAAAAAAAAAAAAAAATATATCTTATGGGAAGAAGAAGACATTAGAAAATTTAAAGTGTCAAAAATCAACCCTCTAAAAAAATAGGTTGATGCTGCATCAGAACTGTTCAAAATCAGCATGAAAATCACTAACATCAAAAAAAAAATGTTCATACTTGATACAAAAGAAAATTTAAAGTGCCAAAAATATGCTTAAAAAAAAAACTTTATTCTGGCATCACCACTTTTCAAACTCGGGTGATTTTTTGCTACCTCAAAAAAATGGGTACCAGTTCACTTTCTCGTTTGATCGGTAACTATGTTTAGGTTTTCTAGTTTGAGTTCATGGGCTTGTGTTGGGGGACAATTTCTGTCCAGCAGTATAAATGTAATACTTACACCAACATTTAATTTGTCAATCTGGGTTAGTAAACTTAGAGGCGTAGCACAATATATGCTAGAATACGACCTCAAAGATCTCTCAAATAAAAACCAATATTTTGCAAGAAATTCGAAAGAAGCATCATTCAGGAAAAAGGAACAAGACTTTTGAAAAGTAAAGTAAACGCACTCTAGGAATCTACTTCTGGCTCCTCTTTTGGGTTGAGTTGACTGCAGCAGTAAGTCTTCCTCAGTTGTCCAAGGGACAAAGGAATGTAGGCCCCATTCAAAAGAATGTGATTCAAGAAATAAAGTATGCAAAACCTCTTAAAAATTTACTGCTATGTTGCAAGAATGAAATTAAACTAGAAATCACACGACAACTTTATTCCAACTAATCTAAGGAAATAATTGAATGCTTTAAAAAGAATCAAGAAAATAATGCATTTCTTCTCTTAAAGACAATTCAATTCTTTAGCTATAAGAGAAATATGCAATAAGAACCAATATATAATTCATGTTGTTTACCCTAATCTTATTAAGTACTTCCTCAAAATATTATGTATAATATATGCAACATTTAATTATAATGAAGAATTCTGTGAGCGTTTTGTCAACAAGATTCACAATCTTTCCTTGTATTGTTCCTGACATTTGCTTGTAAGAGTGCAGGAATAAATGTTTTTTTGCAAAAGTACAGGAATCAGTCTCAAATAATATTCAAAGGCAATTATGAATACATGTTAAGTTAAGTTAACCAGAATTCTTGCTCAACAATTATTTCACCATTGCATTATGGAAATAAACTTTTTTATGCAACAATGAGATCAAGGAAAATATTTTTAGTAATAAATAAGAGACGCAGTTAAAACATTCACCATTTACTTTAGTTCAACCTTTATGAAAATACATTAAAAAAAAAAAAAAATTGATATTAAAATTGAATAACCAGAGCAGTAAAAAAAGCTTGTGGGATGAAATTGAAAATTAAATGACTGAAAGAAGAACTATGAAATGAAATTGAAGAACCAGAAATGCATTGGTACAAGTAGCATGTTTGTACCATCCTTGCAGAAATGAAATCACACATTACAAAGGAAAGCTTATTAAAATCAAATAATTCTAAGCAATATGCAAAGCAAAATGCAGCAAAGGAAAATTAAGAGGTTTGGGGCAACGAATTGGCTGATGGGCCTAACCACCCATGTCGTTGCCCTTGCAGCAGTTAAATCACAATATTTAGATAATCAGAAGGAAAAAGCACAGAATTGAATGCCAAACACATTCATGTCAAAGTCATGTTACAAAATTATAAAATGATGTTGCGCTAGCTCTAGTGGTCCCCTCCAGGGATCATCCCACTGGTGCGCAGCTCTTCTCCTCCTACACAACAAAAATCTAATTCCCTACGATACAAATAATATGATTCACAATCTACAATCTGCCATCCTGCACTAGTACACAGTCATTTTATTCATAATAGCAGCATTTCCCAAGTTTAGAATGGTTGTTTGAACTAACTTGGAATCAAAACAATGAAATATGATTCCTACTAAGTTTTGGAGATAACACAACCATAAGCATTATAACTGTTGACATCTATGCCCATTATGATGTTATGATGTTGAGATACCATTCACGCAACAATCTTCTCTTTTTATAAATACATTGCGTCCCATTTATTCAGATTAGCCCATATGAGTTTCGAATAATGCAACAACAAGATATTCGATGATCTGTGGTTTGCAACATTTGATTCCAAGTCATGAAGTGTTTTCCAAAAGGAAGAATACACTGTTAACAACCGTTGTAATTTATAGAAGGCAATTTTCATGAATTATGGAAAAATAGGTATTTTTAACAAGTTGGCTCCAAATAACTCTGCGTATCTCCTTAACCATTATGAATTTGGGAAAGTTGTTTGGAGGAAACCTAGTTTGTTATATTTACAACAATAACCTTTCTCATAATTTTCTGTTTCAGCTCCATTGCCTCAAAAATCATGTCTGAAACTGACTGTTTCAAATTTGAGATCCTAAAATTATGAAAAAACGCTCTTTTTATAAAACTACCTCGAAGACCCTTATGTAAATTTTAGACCATTGTGAATCCTAGAAACCTATTTGAGGCTTAGTCAATTTTCTATACTTGGACCAAAGCCCATGTTCCATAATTTCTCTATTTTCCTTCACCTACATGAAAATCAAGGCAGAAGTTGGCAGTCTGGGAACTGCTGCGAATTTAGGGCTGAGGCATTAATTATTTCCTAAGTATAAATCTGTATGACCTGGGTGTATCTTAGCTTATGTGGCAATGTTCAAACACCATTTTGAACAAAAACCTCTTTCATATTTCCCTAGAGATGTGTCAATGTATGAAAGCCCCAGATTGGTGCAAGCATGTTGGTGCAGGAATGTTGGTGTAGGCACAACTGGTGCAAAAACTACTAGTACAAGAATGTTAGTGCTTGCCACAAAAGATCCTAACATTAATGAAATTAACACATTAAATAATTTTCAATTTAACAAAATAAGGAGAATTCATAAATCAATAATTGTTAGCTCTAAATGCCTCTAAATAATAACATAATAATGCGTAAAATGAATAATAATGATTATAGAGACTTAGTATAGGCATAAAATTACTTAGTAAAATCATGAAAATTTGGACAAAATGGAGGCTCAACAATTTCCACATTGTGTTGGGGTCAAATTCCCCACATTTGAAGTGAATCAAAGGCCGAGAAATTTGAATTGATAGGACTAAATTTAGGTAAGATGTATTCACCATTTTCGGGGACAGAAAAAAAGGAAAATGATTTGGTAATTGTTGGCCGAAATCTTATCCAAAAGGAAGGTTGATTCCTTATTTTTCCTATGGTGGAGTTGATCACATTAGAAGGGGTCAAACTCATTGGTTTGAAGGGGCCAAGATTTTTGATTTAAAGGGTTTGAATTTATCATATTCCCCGGAACCGAGTTCACCTTATTCACTGGGGCCAAATTTCTACATCCAAAGGATTGATTTCATCTAGTGAAAGTTGTCATTTCCATGAACAGAATAATAAATGCCGATATATTGAATTAATGTGTACGAGATCAAGTTTTCTCCTTTGCTGAAGATAAATCTATGGGGACAAATTTAATATTCTTTTTAGAAGCAAAAATAACAATAATAAAGGAAAAATTGTTTGATCTAGTTGAGGGACGAATTTTTAGTTAAGGAGACTAAATTAAGGGGCAAAATCATAGATCCTCTAAGGCCACATTCACACACTAGAGGAATTGAGTTACGAGATCGAGTTTCTTTGATAAGGGGGCACATTTCATGGTCGGTTTTACAAGGGAAGGGAATACATATTTGGAAAGCAATTCTTCTAGAGCATGGTGCTAGGTCCCATCTCAAAATTAATATATAAAATTCCTTCTATGAATTCCTCCAATAAAAATAAAGTTTCAATTCCAATATTCATTTTGGTTGTTGCACATTTTTTAATTGCTCATGAATTTTACTGTATGGTATTGTGAGTTCCAATGTATTTTGGAAATAAAAATTTCATGCCCTAAAATTTTGAAGCAAATTCTTGATATTAGAAGAATAAAAGTAAAGTATGTTGACGATAACATTGGGGATATGGATGTTTATAGTAGTTTTTTTTATTGTAGGAGGCAAACTAGGTCAGGGGTCTCCCACAAAAGACACCCTCCTTAGTTCATTGGAAGAGGTAGAAAAATGTTTACAAAAGGTGAATCAGACACCCTCCCAATTAATCTAGGCAGTTATGATTCCAATGGTGACTCACTTGAGTGAGCATAGGATGCTAAAAAATGAAGATAAGGATGTAAGACTTGCTATTTCACATTGTTTAAGTGAAATTCTAAGGGTTATGGCACCACAAGCTCCTTATAGCAATCATAAAATGTAGGAGGTCTTGCATGTGATCATTGAATTTTTTTATGGGTTAAATGACATTAGAGATCCTTGTTTTAATAAGAGTAATAGGGCTCTAGATATGATGGAAAAGATAAAATCATGTGTCATCATGCTTGATTTATATTGTGATCATATTATTATGCAAACATTTCATCTATTTCTTGATACTATCAACGAATCCCATGAGATAGGAATATAGGAACACATAAAAGTTATTGTGATTACTATTATTAATATTAATGAGAGTGATGAGATTTTCCATCTCATGATATCCTTTTTAGTGGTTGTACTAAAACAACAACAGGTTATTTTGAATGTTTCTTAGAATTTGGTACATGGTATTATCAGTGAATGTGAAAGGAAGTTGAAACTTCACTTGTTTGATAAGGAGCTAGTGGAAGTAGGGGGAAATGATGAGGATAATTGTTTAGATACCCTCTTAGGTGAGGATGATAGTACCACTTCATAGATTTATCCTCCACTACTTCCAAGGGACAACCATTCTTGGGAAGAAATAAAAGAATGCTTTTCAACAATAAAGGAAAATCAAGGCATTAAAAGACTCAATACTAGAACAAGATAATGTGCTCAAGGTCTTGGGAGTTATGAGTGTTAGGACAACTAAAAACCTTATCTAAATTAGAGGCCGGTTAGAACTACTAGTGGGGCCACAATAGAAGACCACTCTTGAATTGTGGAGTAGCCCTCTTTAGACATACATAGACCAAGCATTTGATAGTAGGGGTCCTCCTGAGAATATTTTTAGATCACATAAGACAAATCTGGGGAGTGGCATTGATGGGTGGCATCAAACCTGCAAGCATATGGGTATGTAGGAAAGTAGTTAGAGTAATCAAATTATTTGGTACCCTATCCAATTGATATTTTATGAGAATTCGTTTTTAGCTAGGATTATAACATAACAAGAGGGTTTTAGTATGGGGGATGTTAGATTCCTTAATTGATAGTGGGATCTAGGTGGGTTATTACATCGCAAGGAAGATAGTGACCAGGATGTGGATTCTCGCAACACTAAGATGATACAACAAATGTGTTGAAGCCTTCCACATACTTTTTGGGACCCATGAATTTTTGGGTTGGATGTATTGCTTCACCCTGGATCAGAAGTAGGAGTAGTTACATGTTTCACTCATGTTATGTTAATGTAATAAGAGTTGAGAAATGTTTCCATCAGAGTTAGTTCGGATCCAAGACTCTAGAGTTACATGTTAGAATTTCTCAAGGAGAAGCAATCTCTGGAAGGGATGACTGTAATGTCCCTTTTCGAGAACAAAAGACTAGCTAACTAATTTAATTATTTAATGTCATCTCTAAGGTGATATTGAGTAATTAAATTAATAAAAATGATTATTAAGTGAATTAAAAATTAATAAAAGAATAAATCTTATAAAAAATGAAACTTTATTAATAGAAGGAAAGAACCCATGGTTTTCAGAAGACCCATGGTATTGATGCATGGTATTTCGACAAACATCACAATAAAAGTAAGGAAGGGGTCCATTTCAAGACATGATGATTTGGATGACTGTGAGTTGGATTTAGGAGCTGTAGTAGGTTACTAAGTGAGGGGAAAACCCTTATATAGTTACCAGTTTTGGTATTGAGAGACACACCCTAGTCACATGGCAATTAGTTTCAGTGGTGAAATATTTCACCCTAGATAGTTAAGGGGAAGAGCCACTTCAGGTTGTTTAGTGGTGCTCATAAGGTGAGATTTGGAGTAATTGCTTTAAATCTTGAAGCAACATACATTGTAGATAAGGGAGTCTAGAGAAGGATTTTGAAGAATATCGAGTTATTCCTGCTTATTTGTCTATCAGGTTTCCAATTCATTTTGATGTAATTTTTTTCCCAATATTAAATAAATAAAGTAGCTTGATTTTACAATTTCTTGTTAAATTCTCTTAGTAGATTATGGAATGAGGAAATGTTTGTGGAATTTTTTAATTAAATATAAAAGGGATATTAGAATATCACATTAAAATCACGAATTATATATGTAACTATATATATTATCATAATTTTAATAAATAAAATAATAATATTTATATATATAAAGAGATGTGAAATTTATATAAATATAAATAATATTATTAGGATCCAAAATTAATATGAATCCATTGTGGTTTATTAAATATCAAAAATCTAAATAAACATTTTTTTATCTGATGAGGGTGCTGGAAGTTGCAACGTTGGAAGTTGGGGGGGTGGGGAAGCCTATCATCTCACCACCTCCCATCACAATTAAGAACGGGGATGACATGACCAATCCTCCCCATGTAACACACATGCAAATTACATACAATACTCTTAATTCAAATTCCATACTTTGCCTCGCTTGACTTCTTTGAGAGGAGAGACCTTTTTTTTGTATTCTCGTAAGTTTGGGCGCTTTCCTATTGTAGGTGGGACAATTCCCTTGGGTGTATGACATTGGAATATTTACATTCATCAGTACATTCACAAAGATATGGTGTTTTCAGTTGAATTTTTATTAGTCTCAAACATTTACCTTCTTTTCTTGTCATGAATTGACATGCACCTGCATTCTAGGTGACCTAGATTCAAGGTTTGGAGGTCTTTCGTGTAGGCACTAAAATTGAGAAATTTCAAATGGATATGCCTTGGCCATGAAGAGGTTTCACATCTTGAGATGCTAATGAAAACATTGGATCTCAACACGACAAGAGAAGAAGGTGTTGGTCTTTATCCAACTCACACGACCTTGTCAATTCAGGTTCGAGGGATTGGTGAATACAGGTTAATGTTATATTCTTCAATTTTTGTGGTTTTCTTCTATGTTTCTAATTTTAGTTGGTGTATGTTCACTTGCTTTGTTTAGGGCTCAAATGGGTTGGGTAGTGGCCTGAATTATAGTGTCTCTTGGAAAGTATTATACCTTTTCATGAGTGTTTCATTTTCTAATTGTTTTCATTTGTCCTCATTTGTGTGTTGGCCTTATCTGTCTTGTAAGGCCATAGCTCCATGGGTTTTTCCTTTCTCTAGCTTTATTAGTCTCAATCGTTTTGAGTCCCTGGGTGTTGTGGATAAAACATCTTATTTGGTATTTTTGTTTTGGTGAAGTGACCTAACGTTGAATGCACAGCGGCCATGGGGTTGGGGGTTGGGGCCCTCAGGGTAGGCTGAATGGCCAAGCGAAAGCTCAAGATGTTGTAGCCTTCTTTTGTTCTCCACCCCCTCTAAAATTTGCGAGGAAATTTGCCGACTGAAAGCTTTAACCACTAGTGATTGAAAAGATTATTTTGATTCATAAATCCGTGGAGGTAGCCAATTAGATTTCTAACCCTTTCCATACCAGGGGAAGATGGAGCTAATACCTGAAATCCATTTCCTGTCATTGGCAGATGAGAACACTTATATGTAGGGCCTTGAAGGAGAAATATGAAGACTGTAATGATATAATCTCTTCTTTGAATGAAATCAAGTGGGTCCAATGTCATCAACACTCCTGTCTTGCTAGTTTAGATGCCCAAATCGCTCACCTTGAAAGTCATCTTTAGTGTGATCTAAAACCTCCTACTCCAACCAGAACAAGCACTCAAGATGCGGCTCTAGTCACTTCTTTAGACTTTTGATAATATGCTATGCCTCCCAACAATTATTTTCTTTCTTTATGTAGTCCAATCTATAGTATAGTAGTTGTTTATTAATGTTGGATGCTTTTATTTTGATTTAACTAAACTCTTGTCCACTATAAAAAAAAATCTAGTTTCCCTATAAACATATTGAAACTCGATATTGCATAAACAATAATATTTATCATTTTTAATAAAATAAAAATAACATAATTTAAATTAAAAACCAAACGTAATAATAGTTATATATATATATATATATATTAATATATATATATTCAAATTTTCTTAAATATATATATTTTTTTAATTTTAATTTATATAATATTCTATTTAATCCTATATTAATATCAATATTCTAAAGAAATAAATAAATACCGTAAATGTTAAAATATTTTCAAGATAATGTATCGTTTATTATTTAAAATTTGTGAACAGAACTATTTAAAACTAAATTTTAAGTCATCTTATGACAATACCTCTTAAATCTTTCTCCATCATCATTTCAAGAACCTTACTATCAAAATACATCATGAAATGGTAATATAAAAATCCAATTTTAAAATTTGATTAGACGTCATTATAATCTTTTGTTTCTTCCTAACGTTGTACTACTGGCATCACTTTAAAAGTGTACTAGATTTTTAGATAACAGTTTAACCTACATTATTACTCGGTCCATTCTTTGTTTAACCTAGACCTTTGAAGTATGACTGATTTTTAGATTTTTTGTTTTTTTCTTAACGCTAATGAAAGGAACCTACCTGATTGACATCAATGTGGTGATAGAAAAGAAAGTTTGTCCCATCAAGAGGTAAAGCAAGTTCAAATCAATGAAAAGGTAAAACTTTAAAATTGAGAAATGGTCATTATAATTTGTTGCTTCTTCTCAAAGGTCTATTATTGCTACAACTTTATAATTATCACTAAATTGTTATATGATATTGCCACCGCTTTATAATTATCACTAAACTGTTAGATGATAGTTTAATACACATTATTACTTTTATGCATTATTTTTCTCGGTGATAATTTTGAAGTGTGACTTACCAACAAAATAAAGACCTTTTGTATTTTTCCTAAATGTTAGAATAAAAAGAAGCCACATTAAATCATTTTGTAGGTAGAAAAGTAAGTTCATATAAGATGCCAATCTCAAATGGAAAAGCATATAAGATTTGTACTAAGATTTGATTTTCATATGAAATATTGTTATGGTACAATGCTCATGATTTGTTCTCAGTGCATAGGTTGTATGGCTTTTTCATTTTAGGGGAAGATACTGTCTTAGCTGTAAATGGCACATCGTTGTCTAGACAAGAATTCCCCATTGGTGAATCAAAAGAAACTAAAAAATTATTTCCTTTTCCTCTTCTGAAGGAAAAGAATTTGGTGGAATATGCAAATCATCCTAGTTAATGCTAATAGAGAAGTTCAGTGTACGAATGGTAAAAGTAATATGAAATGGTATGAATTGTTTACTTTGAGTTAATATTAATTAAATTTGATTATGTTGATAATTATATTGCAGAATTGTTATGGTACAATGCCCATAATTTGTCCTTAGTACGGTTGTTTGACTCACTCACTTTGAGTTAATGCCAATGGAGAAGTTCAATGTAAGAATCGTAAAGCAATATCAATTTGTATGACTTGTTTACTTTGAGTTAATATTAATTCAATTTGATTATGTTGATGATTATATTGTAAAATTGTTATGGTACAATGTCCATGATTTGTTCTTAGTACACAGGTTGTATGGCTCACTCACTTTGAGCTAATGCCAATGGAGAAGTTCAGTGTAAGAATGGTAAAGCAATATCAATTTGTATGACTGGTTCACTTTGAGTTAATATTAATTAAATTTGATTATGTTGATGATTATATTGGTTTACATCATAAGATTAGTGTAAAAATGGTAAAGTAATGCTATTTTGGAATATTGATTTCAATATAATAAATTGATATAAAAAAATGGTTATAGTAGAGATATAGTGAATATTTTTTTTAATTCACAGCAAATTATTTATGGTCTTCTTGGTGTCATAGAAATAAAATTAATATTTTATTTTTGTATATTATCTCAAGTATTTTAGTTTTTATATTTTTAAATAATTGTCTTTAATGTTGTTAGGGAAACTTTGAGGTTAAAATGAGTCTTATAAGAAAAATCATACTTTATAATCTAATTGTAGATTCTACAATATCCTGAAAATGTAATGAAATAAGTAAAATCAAATAGTTAGCTTTATTCATATCCATGATTTTTTTGGAAAATTCTAAAGTTTATAATTAATATAAAAATGAGCATTGATAAATTGAAAATTCAATAAAAAAGTTAAGTCAATAGTAATCTACAAGTGAAACATAAAAAGAATGATAATAATTTTGTATCATGTTTATTTAACAATATATAATCATATATGAAACTTAATTAAAATACCATATTGAAATATATTCATTTTGTATTATTAATACCTTAGCTATGGATTATATGAAACATATTAACATTTCTTAATTATTATTATTTATTGTTATGTATCAGGTTTATTTAACCATATATAATCATATATGAAACTCAATTTAAATATTGAAATATATTCATTTTGTATGGTATACTTTAATATTGAATGTATACGATACATTAATATTTAATTATATTATTTTATTTAGAATATATATTTTTTATATTATTATTTATGAATATTATGAATATTGTATATATTAATTAGTAATTAAAATAATAAGTATTATTTATAATTAATTATATTGGAAAAGGAAAGAAATTTTTTTAAATTAATAATCATTAAATAAATAAAAATAAATAATATTTTTAATTATTAAATTAGCGTTAATAATAATGAAATTTATTAAATTTTTTAATTAATTGAATTTATTAGAGCTATATTATTAAAAATTATTTTCAATTATTTATTTTAAAAATAAATAAATAAGAGTAGTACAAAATGAGAGCTAATAAGTAATTGATTATTATTAATTAATGTATTGTAGTTGGATTTTAAAACAAAATTTAATTATTATTTTAAAACACTTAAAAAAATAAATTATTAATTAATTAATTGATTAAGTGGCTAATTTAATTAATTGATTATGAATTAATTATGTTAAGATAGTTGATTTATTAAGGGAAGCTTAAAATAAAAATTTATATTTTATATTTAATATAAAATATAAAACAATAAAAATATTTTAGAATTAAAATTATATTAATATACTAAAAATAGATAAAATTGAGTTATTAAACCTGACTAATAATTAACAATTAAATAATTAATTAAAATGACTAATAAAAACAAAAAAAATAAGAAAAAAAATTACCCGGATGCGGGTGCCAGCATGACAAACAGAGGCCATGTGCCGGCCACGAGGAGAGTACAACGAGTCGGCGTCTTGGAGCTGTGAAATGAAGGTTATCAAGGCGGAATTGAATGGCATTCAATGCCATTTACGCCGGTTGCAGTCCCAAGGGATTATCGAAGGGTATAGCAGGATGAACACCAGAATGTTCGAGGAGGATTGCCGGTCTGTACAAGCGTGGAATTGCAGCCCAACTGTGCAAGAGAATGTTGGTCTAGTGAGGAAGGAGGGAAGTGCTGGAGAGAGTAATCCTCTGCGCAAAGCCAGGCACTGTGCAGGGACGAAAATCCACTCTCGGCATTTTAGGAAACAGCGGTACAGCTCCTTACAGGCATTGCATCGAGGAAACCTTCTCTCTGCAGTGAGAATCTTCAAATTCCCCACATCTGAGGTGAACAGGGAAGAGATAGCGGTTAAGGGTAAGCAGTTGGAAGCAACGGTGCACCATACGCCTAACATGGCTCCTCGTCAACGCGCCACTTCCCGCCGTGGGCGGAATTATGGACAGAGGGGACAATCTGGAGGCAGGGGAATTCAAAGCTCGCGGCGTGTCTCCCCGCTTGCTTGCGCCTCGCCAAGTTCACTTGGGTCTGAGGATTCTGGGAATGCCATTAGCAACACTATGCAATCGGCAAAGTTTAAATACAAACGCCGAACTAACAGGCCCATCATCTCAGCGTTGATTACAGTCATCTTCACCGAAGAAGATGAAGAGGAAGATAGCGGGAAGGAGGAATCAGAGGAAAAGGAGCCCAGTTCGGATAATTCCTCTCAGAGGAGGGGAAAGGAAGACAGCTCATACATCCCCTCCTCTCAGAGTAGGCTTGAAGAGGATAGTACCTGTGTTCATTCGGAAGAGCAGAAAGAGGTTCTAAAAGAAATTGGCAGCATAATGGCTAAGGATACTACCAATACGGCTCAGCAATCGTCAGAGGATCCCCAGGCAATGGAAGTTTCCAAGAAGGGCAAGGAGCCGTACGTCGTCTTTGGCAATGTCCTGTACCTGAAGCTCCCGCTAGGAATTCATCGACCTGAAGACATCCCGGATGGTATGGAGGTGACCTGGGAGCCTGATCCGGAACGGGAAGCAGCGGAATGGGAGGTTGAGAAACGGGAAGCTGCGGACTGTGCGGAATGCTCCAAAAAACCCAACTGATATTCACTGCTAGGCGGGTAAGGTCTGAGACTCCGGGTCTGGGGATTCTGCATACGTTTTTTTACTATGTTTTCGCTACAAGTGTTCTGTTCGGGATCGGCTACCTGTGTTTAGCAACCACGGCGACGTGTTCTCCGGCTAGCGCCTCTCCTAGACAAGCAGGCACCTGTGCTTGGCTCATTTTGAAAATGCTCTGTTTTTTGGCAAAATTCCAAGCCTGTAATGTATCAATCTTTAGTTTGGAATTTTTTTTTTTGGCTGATAGCTTTCATGTAAAAGTCTATTACTGTTTTGATAAGCTTGAGAGCGGCTATCATGTTGACAAACTTTGACAGAGAGTTTTTAATCACTCTCAGAGGTTAAAACCTCTTGTACATATTTTTTCAATTTTATTAATATAATTAGTTTAGCCTTTGCCCAGAAAAAAAAAAAAAAATTAAAATAAAATAAAATTAAATAAAAATAAAAAAATAAAATCATGTGTCGGCCCTTATATTAGGGTTCTTTAGTTTATTTACATCCAGACGCTTGGCTCCTTCTCTCAATAATCTTTCATTCATTTTCTATCTCTCTGATTTATCCTGATGATGGACCCCCTTTGGGGTTTGAAACGTCGGCAGAATGAACTTGAAACTGTGGATAATCCGGATCATGAAGCTACAAAAACTTCCACAGAGGCTTAAAATCCAACATATATATTTATTATTTGTATTATTATCTAATTTTTCTATATAGTAATTAATAATCAATTTATGCATGTAGAATATAGTTAAACCATCCTAGATAAATGGAATATAAAAATAAAAGTGGCTCATGATATTGATTCATTGTATTGAGAACCCATGGTATTGACCCATGGTACTTATTTGGAAAAGTGAGATTAGTGCGCTGCGGAAATGCCTCCCCAAGCCTAATGCACTGCCTTGCTTGATTGCATGTGGATATAGATAAAGTGAACTCCCATTAGAATCGAGAGTTTTATATTTTGAATTAATAATCAATTTAAAATATTACTATATACTTTTTAAAATATTTATATGGGTTTCTTTAAAATATTGTTATTTTCAACTTAAATATATTATTATCATTAATTTATAATTTTCCACAATCACATTATATTATAAGTTAAATTTATATAATATGGATTTTTCTTCATATAAATCTCTTTACAATCAAATTAAAATACTACTGGAGAGATGGAATGACAAGAAAGGAGTGCAGTGCTAGGGTTTGTCCACCTTCAGGCACTGAGTAGGTCGCCGCCACATTGCTAGATTGAGACACAACAGAGCTTCTCCGGGTCTTCCTACTAGATCGAGGCACACTCCTCCGGATCTCTCTATGGAAACGACTGAATGTCCTCACCAAACCCCCAAAAGTGTACAAGAATGGTGGAGACCCTGATTCTTCAATTGGCCTGCCATTATGGGTCCTCTCTGCTCCAGAAGAAGGCATACGAAGCATCCTCAGGCTCCTACACGATGGCTCTCGCGCTTGTGTTTTCTCAATAGAGATGCCCATCGATCTAGGCAGCAATGGAGCACATGAAAGACCAGACAATATGCGGGACAAGGGAGCAAAACAACCAATAGTTTGGTGGCTTTGTGCACCTAAATTACAACCCCCAGAGACAGATCGATCCCCACAACGGCCATGGGCGACCTCTCCCTACCTGAAACATGGCATTCCTTGTAGATCAGGACTAGGAAGCTTCGTTATGAGCAGACAAATGGTGGATCAGCTCATGCGCTGGCCAGATCCGACAGATTATAAACTGTTTTCCTCTGTTTCTTATCGGCTAGCAGACCTTAAGACAAAGGGTAAAATGGAATCCTCCTCAATGACCATGATAGAGCAGAATACAGAACCACCTTGGTATACCAACATGCAAGCAAAATCTGATCTACTCATGTGATAGTTTACAGGATAACCACACACTTCATGATTATGGCATTGTCACAGACTCGACCATAATGACCAACCCGTGTCTGCGAGGTGGATGTTCCGGAACCAATTGAAAAAGCACAAGCTCTTTCAAGGATGCAGTTAAAGGTAAGGACAAAGCACAAACTAAATGAGCAACATTGCCTGAGCTACCAGGGCCCGACATTGTAGAAAAAAAATCTGAGAATCCTTCTCTCACCATTGCAATGCCTGAGGTAACTAATTTGTACATAGATCTCTATTCCAAATCCACTATATGCAGATTTAATGGTTTTTGGTCAAAATATGATGTTTTGCACCAATGGATATATACTGCATGATCACCAAATTGTGAAGTATACTTATGCCCTAAGGGGTATTTTATAGTCATATTCAAAACAATACAGGAAAGGGAATATATCCTCAATAAGGGTCCATGGTTATGGGGCAACGCAGGACTCTTCATGACCCCTTGGTTTCCAGAATTCGATGCCAACACAATGATATTAACAAAGATGACAGTTTGGGTCAGGTTTCACAACCTTCCATTACACTTCTGGCATTATAATGTTTTAATAGCCATAAGAAACTCCCTAGGAAAGTTCCTCAAGATTGACGAGGACAAACTTACAAGGGGAATATTTACTTTTGCTAGGATCTGTGTTGAAGTAGATCTTAGTCAGGGAGTACTAGACATCATTACAAAATTTCAATAAGACACAGTGGACACAACCTTTAGATTACGAAAACACAGCTTTCCGATGTCGTGGATGCCTACAAACAAGCCATCTCCAAAGTCCCTATCCACAAGCAAAACAAATCCCCAAATGGAACAAGAAGCAACAGAAAAAGCCTAAAGGATGGAAATACACAACCACCTTGGATGAAGAAGCAGAAAAAGTAGAAACAACAGAATATAAAGAAGAAACGGAGGTCCAAAAGGCCCAAAACAACACACCAAATGAGAAGGAAGACCCCAACAACCCTTTGCAGCAACAAGAATCCCAACTAACATGAATGGAAATATCTGGCAACAAGCGATCTCATGAATCAGAAGGATCTGATTCTGACAAAGACTCTCCCACAAATACAAATCAGCTATCCATTGTAACTACCACTCCTAACATTGAAGGTTGGTGATAGGTGGAAAAGAAGAAAGGGAGAAAAGAATAGTTATTTATTTTTTTATTTTTTTGCTTTCTGTATAAACAAAAACAGACGGTATGCATATGATTTTTAGCATCTACAACATGTAATTTTGTCTTATGAATTTTTCTTTACAAATTCAAAATATTATAAAATAAATTTAACTTAACTCATAAATTAGTATTTTTTTTTTAAATTACCACATTTTATATTATAAAATAAATTTAACTTAACTGATAAATTTGTAATTTTTTTTAAACTACCACATTTATAGTTTTATATTAATTTAGTTTTATAGAGAAGTGTAATGTGAAGCACACATATCGATGTATAATTTCCTAAAGAGATTCAATTTTATTAAAATTAAAAAAAATGAAATTGAGGAAAAATATTTTTGAATTTACTAAATTTCGAAAGTAGTATTTTTATATGTATATACATATTTTTGTTTTTTCATTTATTTTTAATATAAAATATATGAAATACTTCTTGATATATTGATAAATTCTTCGGTAGTTCATTGGGTTCCAGGGATGCTTAAGTGGCTGTCACGAGGAGAAAGAGAGCACCCTCGAGGTAATCCTTCCATCAGTTCTTCGTTTTCCTCTGACTATTACCTTGGGTTCAAGGCTCGAGTAACATTGTCCGTTTTCCTTTACAGGTACAGGCCATGGTTGTACAACCTCCAGGCTCCTGTGGCAATTTATTTTTAGCAATTTCATATTTTGGTTTCGGTTCTTTGCTCCCCAGGTTCCAATACCTAGTGTTTTTTAGGTGCAGTCTGGCGCTTGCTCAACAATTATTTCGTAACGATTACTTGATAAAATTTATTACCAAGTTGGGGTTTGTCAACCCTGCTCTCTAAGATTATAAGCAATCAAATCTGCATGTAATAATGTTTTTTTTGTGGTTTATATTTTCGGTTCAACTGGACTACGACCACTCCCCTTATGGGAGTTAGACGTGATATGGATTGTCATACTTTGTAATTCCAAATGTTTATATTTATATATGTTTCTGTATTGTCATTGGTTAGAGGTTGCCATGGGTTTGAAGCCCTTTATAGAAATCTTTCTCAGTCTTGAATCAATAACCGCTAGTCAAATTGAATCAATATTTATATGTATATGTGGTTGCAACCATAAGCACAAAAGGTCCAAACAAACTTGTGTCCAGGAACCCAAGTCACAATATCCATCTTTGTTTTGAATATGCTACAATAATTGTATTCCTATATATATGTTTATGTATTATCACTATTTGGTGCATTTCTCACACAACAATTGCATGTTTCGATTGGATAAGTTTTCCTTGAGTTTTCTATGAGACTTGTCACGGTTATTTTTCTTTTTTATTAATTTTCATATGGGCATATGAATATGAGTGGACATATATGGGTACAAAAACACCCTAGTCTTTCACAAATTCTTACAGATTTCCTAGTAAAGCAATTTCTGCAAAGAATATGTTTACAATTTTACTCTTATTTAATTTGTATTTACTCTACAGATCACTGAATGGTCTACCCCGACCCTCCTGTAGCACCCTAGTGACAAGGCTTGTAATCATCTTTCGTTGTTGGTTTCAACTGATTGGCCATGAGGACTAACCAACCCATTTTATCCTACTAATATAATCATTTAATAGTGTTTGATTTGAAATCACACTCTCGTTCTCATGAATTTTGTATACAATTAGATTGTCAATTTTCACAAAGTAATTCACTAAAAAGATTACAAAATAACTTCTAGCAGGAATAATTCACAAAGAAAATATACAGATAAAACATAATCTTTGGAAAACTAATGTTAGTATTCCCTTCAAGCAGTCTTTCTTGGACAAAGACCAAACAAGGTCTCCATAGAAACTCCACTGACTTCCAACCAACTCAAGAATTTCTTGCTCACAACTTTCACAGACTCACAGGTCTGTACTAGAGTTCTCATGGTCAGAACCATTTGAAGAATTTTTCTATGATAGTGTTCAGGCAAACTTTCTTGGATAGAGACCAAACCAGGTCTACATAGAAACTCCATTGGCTCCCAACCAACTCAAGAACTTCTAGAGTTCTCATGGTCACAACCAACTCAAGAACTTTCCTATGACAACGCCCTTTCTTATCTTAGCATCGTCTTGTCTAAGGTAATGAGTTCTCTTCTCCCCTTTCTTGAGTGCCTCCAATTCCTCCTCTCTCTACCTTTTTTTTGGGACTCTTTTCCCAACAGGGATATTTATCCCTAAGGAGAGTGTTGAAAATACAACAAGATGATGGAGCTTAGTGAAAAGAAGTCGCCTTCACTAAGTGGACCTAGAGGCTATTTTTGGCGCAAAGTCTATTTTTAGACATATGGATCATGGTCTATGAGTTGCAAGATGTTATTTGTGGATGATTGGTCATGTTGGTAAAACTAGATGGACTTCTATTTTTAGACATATGGGCAGAGTCTATTTTTAGACTGCCAGGCTAAAAATAGAACAGTCGAATATTATTAGCTCTTAATAATATTTGGACTATAAACATTATCTTATCCTCTTGCAGCACTTCAGTTCGAGCTACGGATGTGGCACATGCAACTGCGAGAAGGAAATACGCTTTTCCTATGGGTTAGTTGAGCTATTGCATGATGGACTTCAGTTAGAACTCAAGTGATTGAGTTTGGTGGAGTTGATTGAGGAGTTGATGGAGTTGTGTTCAGTTTGACTTAGTTGAACTAGTTGTATTTAGTCTAACTGATCAATAGACTAAGTGATGAGTGGTGTGAATTAATTATTAATTAATTCACTAATTATTAACTCATGAATCAACTGAGGAATACATCAATTAATCTCAGTGCATGGACAGTTCAGTGGAGACAAGTGTAGAGGTGAGTGAAAGGGCAAGACAGCTGTCAGTTGTGACTATAGTTGTGCATGAGATTTGCACATGCATGGATTGAGTAATGCCAATGAGGATTGCGTGGTATATCCAAGGGAAATACGAATTTGGATCATTCATTCTCATCTATTCTCTATGCATGATTGCACAGTGGAGGCAGGCAAGCAGCGGAGGAGATTTGAACTTGTGATTGATTCAGATTTGAGCTAGTTTGTGTGTAATAGGTGGAGATAGTACTGAGTACTTGCGAGGAGTATTGTACTATGTATTGTTACATGTTCTCAATCAATATAATATACATATAGTTGAGGGGTTTTCAGCTTTATGCTTTCCCTGTGTACATATTATGTTGATATGTGTGATTGATGCTTCAATGTGCGCATGTGAATGTTTCTTAATATTGCTAAATTGATGATCAACATAGAGGAGGTTATGTATTATGCATGTATTCCGCAATTAGTGTATAATCGGGATCATCTCTGTGAATAAGTGTCATATTATTCAAAATTTCTACATGGTATCAGAGCTGGTTGATTTGTAGAAAAAGTTTTACAGGATATCAAAGCGAGGATTGATCATCAGATCTATTATTCAGGAAGTGACTACGTTTTATTTCTTCAGGCAGAGTCTGTAATCGGGCCAAGTAGCCTCTGGATTCATCCTTCTTTCGGAAGGTGAGATATCTGGTGAATGTCCATACAGTCGATCTCTGTACAAGAAATACTTCGTTCTCACGAATTTTAGATTAGAAACGGTTGAGTTTTGAGCTGGTGGAATTCGAATTTGCAGCAGTATTTTCTTGGTGTCAAAGTTGAAATGTCTTTCAACGGATTGCGATTGGAGTATGCCCTTGAAGGCAACTCGAACTATATTTCATGGAAGGACATGATGGAGGCGGTGTTAGATGATAATGGGTTGAAGGAGTTCATAGAGGAGGATGTCCCAAAGCCTACTGATGTTACTGAAGCTGTGGCTTGGAAAAAGAAGACAACAGAGTGTCGAAGGATTCTGTTGGAGGGCGTGAAGGATCACATTGTGTCCAGCCTCCATGGAAAGGCTTCTCCATACCTAATGTGGAAAGCGTTGAAAAATATATTCCAAAGCAAGAGCGACCAGAGGAAGTTGGCGCTCAAGGATAAACTCAGAAACATTAAGTGTGAGAATGGAGACAGTATGCCCCAGTATCTCACGAAGTTCACCTAATGCCGGGATGAGCTGGGAAGTGTGGGGGTGATGTCGATGATGAGGACTTGGTGAGCTTGGCTCTCCTTGGTCTTCCGAAGAGTTGGCATTCCTATTAGGACTTTGTCAATGGTTGGGAGAAATTGCCAGGATGGGAGAGACTTTGGTCAGATCTTGTGCAAGAGGAGATTAGGCGGAGCACCAGAGACAGTTCTTCATCTATGCATGATGAGGAGAACTGTGCCTTAGTGAGTAAGGAGAAGAAGGGGAAGGAGAAGGTTTCTCTTTCTGAATCCAGTTCTTCCAATGATAGGAAGAAGGGTGACAAATCGAAAATGTGATGCTTTCGTTGTCATGAGCTGGGCCATTATGCCTCAAATTGCCCACGGAGGAAATCCAAAGAGGGATCCAGGGAAGGATCTAAAGGTGAGGCACTTGCTTCACAGTTTGAGTTGGATTTCACACTCTTCGCATGCATGGTTTCATCCATGACGGGAAGTGGTTGGTTTCTTGATAGTGAAGCTTCTTTCCACATGTTCGGCGACAAATTTTTTTTCTGTGCTTTGGAGGAGAAAGATCTCCAGATACTCATAGCGATGGGTAATGATGAGAAGTATAGTGTCTCATGTGTAGGCACGGTGATTTTTCAGAGGGAGCATGGATCTCAAATTACCTTGACCAATGTCAAGTATGTACCAGGACTGAAGAGAAACTTGGTGTCGATCGCGATGTTGGAAGACAGAGGCTATGATGTAGTCTTCAGAGAGGGAAAGGTTTTCCTTAGACACATCATCACTAGACAGGTGAAGCAGATTGGTTCACGGGTCAAGAACCTGTATGCTATTGAGGTTCAAGATGCATGCAAAGCATTGAGCATCAAGGCAACTAATGGAGACTTAGTGGTTGAGAGGGAGGGTATATTACCTCTCAACATGAAGAGCTAGAAGAAGTCTCAAACAATGGTGGAGGAGCCACAATTGGTGCAGCAGCTTTAGGAGGTTGTGGAGTAGCCACAACAGGGGAAGCTGAGTGGAGATCGAGTAGAGACATCTACTTATGGAGATACCTCCAGTAGGGGGAAACTTCGAGCCAGGTGGGCAGAGGGATCACATGCAGCCATACCTCTGGGTAGGAGGTGGGACGATATAGAGTGATTGTCCCAAGGAGGAGGGGCAGGATCCTTGAGGCACCCAACCTCTTGGATGAGACCTTGCTACAGGAGTCTCGATGTGGAGTAGCAGGAACTGACTGATTGGGTAGAGACAGATGCGGATGGAGTGGCAGAGAGAGCGACAGTGCAGAGAATCCCAAGACAGCGCATAACTAGTAGGCTGCAGCAATGCAAGAGGTACAAGTGTTTTGCACAGTGCTAGGTGGCACAGAGAAGTGTGCAATGGTGCAAGATGCATGGATATGTTGCAGTAGTGTAGATGTCAGAGAGGGAGCACTTGTCAGCAGCAGGAGAGCTTCAGCATCAGAGTATGTTCCTAGACCAACAGAGGGGTTAGTTGGGAGTGTTTTTTATTCCAAGTGTTGTTGGAGCAAGTGGACCGGGAAGATGTGTTGCATGCAGAACATTCCAGAGTTACAGGACAGGGGTTGTAGATAATGCATATTTTGTTGAGAGGGAGTGTTGAAAATGCAACAAGATGATGGAGCTTAGTGAAAAGAAGTCGCTTTCACTAAGTGGACCCGGAGGCTATTTTTGGTGCAAAGTCTATTTTTAGACATATGGATCATGGTCTATGAGTTGCAGGATGTTATTTGTGGATGATTGGTCATATTGGTAAAAATAGATGGACTTCTATTTTTAGACTGCCAGGCTAAAATTAGAACAATCGAATATTATTAGCTCTTAATAATATTTGGACTATAAACATTATCTTATTCTCTTGGAGCACTTCAGTTCGAGCTACGGATGTGGCACATGCAAATGCTAGAAGGAAATACGTGTTTTTTATGTGTTACTTGAGCTATTGCATGAAAGACTTCAGTTAGAACTCAAGTGATTGAGTTCTGTAGAGCTGAATGAGGAGTTGTGTTCAGTTTGACTTAGTTGAACTAGTTGTATTTATTCTAACTGATCAATAGACTAAGTGATGAGTTGTGTGAATTAGTTATTAATTAATTCACTAATTATTAACTCATGAATCAACTGAGGAATACATCAGTTAACTCAGTGCATGGACAGTTCAGTGGAGACATGTGTTAGAGGTGAGCGAAAGGGCAAGACAGTTGTCAATTGTGACTATAGTTGTGCATGAGATTTGCACATGCATGGATTGAGTAATGCCAATGAGGATTGCGTGGTATATCCAAGGGAAATACGAATTTGGATCATTCATTCTCATCTATTCTCTATGCAGAATTGCGCAGTGGAGGCAGGCAAGCAACGAAGGAGATTTGAACCCGTGATTGATTCAGATCTGAGCTAGTTTGTGTGTAACAGGTGGACATAGTACTGAGTACTTGCGAGAAGTATTGTACTACGTATTGTTACATGTTCTCAATCAATATAATATACAAATAGTTGAGGGGTTTTCAGCTTTATGCTTTGTGCGATTGATGCTTCAATGTGCGCATGTGAATGTTTCTTAATATTGCTAAATTGATGATCAACGTAGAGGAGGTTATGTATTATACATGTATTCCACAATTAGTGTATAATCGAGATAATCTCTGTGAATAAGTGTCATATTATTCAAAATTTCTACAGAGAGGAGTAACTGTCCATTAACTGCGTGATAGGTAAATCCTCATTTAGCATTTCTGCCTTCCCATGATACCATAAGTAATATTGGTAATTTAACTAGAATAAAAATATTCATGTCTAACATTACATCAAGCTTCATATTAGCCCACTATCTACCAAGTTATTTTCTTGGTATTAGTACTTAAAATTTTTACTATTCACCCAGGGGTATTACATAGGGTTTCCTAAACCAAGTTGCATGAGCTTATGAGTTACAATACCAAAAAGATTTACTAATTGGACAACAAAACCACTAAAAGAACCATCATAGTTTCTTTGACATTCAAACATGAAGATGAAAATATATGATTAAAAAAATATACTTTTAGTTATTTTTTTGCAAGATATATATCAATAATAATGTATATTTCTATTTTTCAATTAATAATATTTCCAGTTGTTCCACGGGGGACTTCAATTAGTGATAGAAATAATGTGAAATATGTGAAAACTAAGAGATGCAAGATTTAAATCCCTTAGTTCTGACCAGGTTTAAGGAGAGGAGGACAGAGGATGGACCCCAAAGGTGTTAAAATCAAGGAGAGATAGAATATGAGATAAAATCAAGAGGCTCTCGAGGTGAGTCAACCTTAGCTATAGAATGCCTAAGAACTCCATACCTATCATTCAATCAAATTCTCGTACATATAAAAGCATACATTAGTTGGGTGGTTTGAACCACTCCCTAAATAATAGGACCTTCGAGTTAAATAGAGGATCTCAATCCTAGTCTCGTACATATAAAATCATGCATTAGTTTTGTGGTTTGAACCACTCCCTAAATAATAGGACCTCAGACCTAAATAGAGGATCTCAATCCTAATGTGCAACAACAAACAACTAAATACATTAATATAGAAAAGACTAGAATTCTCCATTAATCCAACTCTCCCTCTTAATGGAGAAATTCACCCAAAGTCATGTTTTTCCTTCTTTGGCATAACATAGGCCACTTGAAGTGATTGGTCTTGATCATTGGTGAGAGATAACACTCCATGGAGTTCAAGCTTAATTGAAGCATGCGATTTTTTCCACCCACACTAGGTTTTATCTGATGTCACCTCATTAAAGTCCATTCTCCTTGTTATTAAGGATGTATAATATGATTTATTTTGTCCCCTGTAGATTAAGTTGGAGCTTTGAGCTTTGAGATGAAAAATCTTGAGATGAATATTGGCTTTGATAAGAATTGTTAGTTCCATTGAAGGCACATTTGTTTCCTCTCTATCTATGTTGTGCTCTTAGTTCCACGTTTCCCTTCTTGTCATCTGAATCTTCAACAATATGCTCACAACTAAAGTGTTTACGCCCTTCCTCATGAACAATTGATAGCTCTTCTATTGCAAGGTCTTGTTGCACATATTGAGGCTCATGATAGTTCTCATTATTAGTAACAACATTGTTTGTGAAAATTCTTCAAACTCAAAAAGACTTCCCAAGCTAATCATGTTTCCAAATGAGCTTATGAAAAAAGCATCATCAAAAAGATCAATGTCAAAGAAGTCTAAAAATACACACATATTAACAACTCCACTTTTTTCACTTCAAATTTCTTTCCTAGACTCCACACACACCTGATATGGAAACAATTTTGTGCCAACAAAAATAAAAGCCCCGCACAGCTCGAACGATTAAATTTCTACGATACAACTCCTCGCCTCTTTCACGCTAGCTCACATATCCACTCTGTTTGGACACAATGCTAGTAGGAAATAGCACAAAATAAAACAACGCCAACGTGGCTGCTCACTTGGGAATTCAATCTTAGAGTTACGCCAATCACGTCCGCCCAAGAGATGTTGGGAATCACGCCCTTTGACTTGTCAAAACCATGCGCACCACACTCCTTGACAGGCTGAGGCAGCATTGCACCTCCGGTTTTTCAAATTTGATGAGTGTAACTCCACCAACACTCCTTCTTGCAGGAGATAGTAGTGGTGATCCTCAGAGAAAAAACATGTCACTACATCACTCCAGCTGTGCCAACGAACAGGATCTAGATCTATTTGGTAACTCACTTCAGCTCTCCTCAGCATCGACCATTGTGGGATCACGATCCAAGGCCTCTGATCCGATACAAATGAGTGCCTACTCACTGAAGGAGGAATTTGATCAGGATCGCAAGCTCCAGAGTCCTCAAAAAATACACAAACCCGTCAGAATTCAGGCATGATGGCTCATCACTCGACACCTCCGCAAACAGGCACCTCCACGAAGCAATGAACATGCACCTTTTTGTGCAGGGATCCACAATAACTAAACTGCCTTAAATCGACGTTACTTTCCCATGCAGCTTAAATTCGCCACACTTTGATTTTGAGAGCACCGTAGAAGATTTGCGCTCACAAAGAGTGTTCACCACGCTGCTATGCTTTGCAGATCCTTAACAACTGCACTGTAGGGAGATCCAAAAAAAACTACGAACCAAACACCAAGGCACCACCATTCTTCCGCCAACAGGTCGTCACAAACACCACTGCAGCCCTCATCGCCTCCTCACATCAGGAGAACGTTCACCGTGGGGGAGATAGTGAAAACAGTCCGCTTCAGCTACAACTCAATCTCTTTCTTCCTTCTCCAATTGCCACATGCATTACAATTATATCTCAGGGACAACAGGACAAATATTGGGCAAAATAAATACGAAGATCATTGTCTCCCTCACGGCCACCGCGTCCCTGTATGTGGGCTATTCGATCACCAAAGGCACAAATGTAAATGCACGCAGAATATGCAGGCAGACCGCTCCAACACGCCACACACCAGGCAGAGGACGTGTTACTTCCCATTAACAAATAACACACAGGCCTTTGATCCCATGCTCTGATACCAAGTTAAAAATTAGGAGAGATGGAATATGAGATAAAATGAAGAGACTCTCGAGGTGAGTCAATTTTCACATAGAGAATGCCTAATCACTTGCCATACCAAATTAAAAACGAGGAGAGATTGGAATATGAGATAAAATCAAGAGACTCTTTAGGCGAGTCAACTTTCACATAGAGAATGCCTAATCACTTCACACAGCTTATTCAATTAAAGTCTCATACATATAAAATAATATATTAGGTGGGTGGTTTGAACTATTTCTTAAATAATAAGATCTTGGATTTAAATAAAAGATCTCAATTTTAACATACAACAATAAACAACCAAATACATTAATATAGAAAACACTAGATTTCTCCATTAATCCAACTAAAAGTTTACCAATAACTACGTGTCAAATAGACTATCTACTTCCTGGAAATACAAAAAAAATACTTCCCACTCATTTCTCTTGAAGCAACTTTGTAGAGACTACCATAATTATCACAATGCATTCATGTTCTTTATGAATGATCCACAACGCATCCAATCGCAAATGCAAGATCGTCTGACCACCTCACAGAGGGGTCAAAGACGAATATATGAGAAGCTAGAGAAATTGGAAGGGAGATAGTACATATGGAAAAGAACAACCTCTATCATGTCCTGGAACTGGTCTCTATCATGTCCTGGAACTGGTCTCGAGAACCTAGCTCTAGTAAATTCATCATAATTTCTATAATTCTTTCCTAGTAAATTGGTTTGGTGATTTTTTTTCTCCCAATAAATTTGGTAAATCTGGTAAAGTGAAGCCAATAAAATTTTGAAAAATTATTTGTAACAATGTAATATCATTTTGAGTTAATAAAAACTTATTGATTTGCAAAATAGTATATATATTACAACAAATAAATATTTAATTAATAATTATAAAATAATAACAACTTTATGATATCAGTTTTTTGGATTATCATCATTGTTAAGATTTGGTCAACGTTAGAACACCAACTAATTTGATATTTTTGAAAAAATTATTTGCAACAATGTAATATCATTTGAATTAGTAAAAACCCAATTGACTTGCAAAATAGTATATATATTACAACAAATAAATATTTAATTAATAATTATAAATATAACAATTTTATTGATATCAGTCTTTCGGATTAATCACATTGCTAGGATTTGGTCAACATTTCAAACCAACTAATTTGGGTTCATCCTCAAGACAAGGTGAGAAATCAATAGATCTGAGGGAATAAATAGCAAGGATGCATCACTGCCCAGAGTTGGCTGTTGGAAAATAGTCGTTGGGAAATAGCCATTAAGTAATTTGTTATGTAATAAATAAATATTTAATTTTGATATTTTAAAATTTAGTTATAAAATAGATCTTATGTAATAAATAAATATTAAATTTCAATATTATAAATGGAATATTAGAATTAAATATTATATTAATTTTATTTTTTTTAATATTAACTATTGTAATAATATTGTCTAATAGTATAGTTTTTATGAAGTAATATTCTTTAGAAATCCTAAGTTAAATAATTAGTTTAAATAGTGTAATGTGTTAGGGTCTACCTTATCTTATTGATTGGAAAAGTATTTAATTTAATATTATTAATCATTATTATAATCTTATAGATGGACTGTAATATTGAATCCTATCAATAATGTACTGAAAATTTATTATAGAATTTACTGATACTTAAACATTATTTAATATTAAATTTTTTTATTTAATAATTTTAATTTAGATCAATAACATTAAAAAGGACTAGGAATGAAGGCAGGAACTAACTTGGATGGATTTTGGCTAATTATGTTTTCTATTATTGTAGATATTATAGCCCTTAGTAAAAATTCTTATCTAAATTCACTTATAATACAATATTATGATTAATAATAATTAATTTTAATCTATTACTTTAATGACTAAAAAATAAAATACTATAATATGCAGGAGGAAAACTAATCACATTAAAAAGGAGGAAGGCAAAAGATAATATTAGATTAGAGATAAAATTAGATAGCACCCAAAGAAATTAAAGAGAGTTAATGCAGGATCGAGGGGGAAAAACGAGAAGGCGAGAAGGGAGATCCAACAAGAGTGGAAAGGGGAAAGCAGAGGTAGGGGACGAAGGGTCAAGAGGAGAGAGTTGGAATCTAGATTTTACTTAATTTCCAACCATCATCCCTATTGAGGTTTTCGGGATGTCTCTCGATCTCAATCGCTTCTCTGAGTTTCCTGTGGTGGAAATGATCAACCCTAACAATGACTTTGGAATCTTCAATGTAGACATGGTGTTTCGATTTCACAGAATGCTCGGCAAGGGCTGATGAGTGAGAGCGACTGTGTCTAATGTCAGCCACATGTTCACTGATTCTCTGCTTAATAGACCTACCCCTCTCTCCAACGTAGGGGGTACCACAGGAGAAAAGAATAAGGTAGACCCCTTTCGTGCCTTTACGGTCAATTAGGTCTTTAACAGATCTAAGGGAATTTTTAATGGTTTGGAGAGGTTTGAAAGAAGAAGAGGAATTCATATTTTTAAGAATGTGGGCAATCTTATCCGTGGTCCCCTAGATATAGGGGAGATGAACTTTAGTGATAAGATTAGCACATGTGGGATTTACTCTAGGCTCTTTGTTGGCTCGGTGAAAGGCCTTGAGGCTATTAGGCCTACTATACCTATTATTTCCAAAAACTTCCAGAAGATGAGATTTCTCCTGATCAAGGTGGATATCATCAGATATTCTTAGAGTGTGGGTAGCAAGAGTGCTGAAATTTCTAAGTACTAATTAACAATTACTAATTATTATTAAAATATTAATTTTTGTTTTCCATAATATCATTATTTTCATTTAAGTATAACTTTTTATAAATTTATATTATAAATATTTTAAGTTTTCTTTAATTAAATTTAACTAAACTTGTTATCTCATAGATTTATCTTCACATTTATTTTAGAGTTATATTATAGTTATTAATTCATTATGTTTTATACTATTATTTTCTATAAATTATATTATCAATTTGTTTTTTTTAAATATAATATACTATAAGGAGGTGATCAACCTCACCCTTGATAACTAGAATTATCTTTCTGTGTTAACCAGCACTAAGAAAAAAATGAACATCGCTAGGATAAGAATTGATTCTCATGAGCTTCAAAGTGAAACTGGGCAGTGGTCTACTCGCAAGACTCTCTCAGAGGAGAGAATCTATCAAATTTGCAATACTAAGAAGGTGGAAGATGAAAAACACTTCCTTTTAGACTACACATCTCTTACTCACATCCACTCTCAATTCCCTAACATCTAATACACTTTCAATCTTCTTGACTTATTAAGCCAACCCAACTATAGTGATCTTGGAGCACTTATTTCCCTTTTCTTTGATCATAGAAACAATATTCCGAAAAATCACAATTAAATCCTTTTTCTTTTCTTGAAGTCTGATAAACCGCATTAGTCTTACTAGATGTTAATCATCATCATTATCATCATCAATATTATTTTATTATAATTATTAATTAATATTGTATTATATTATAAATAATATATGATTGTATTTTGATAAGTAATATATTAGTTAATTTAATTTTATATTAATATTATTAGTAAAACCGTTTGTGTTATAATATTTGTTATCATTTAGGGTCTATGTAAGATAATTTAAATTTTATCATTATTATTTTTAAATTTTTATTTCATACTTTTACATAATCTAGTTTATATAGTTTATATGTGAACACGATGTGACATACACAACTTGGATGTACAATTTTTTTCACGAGACTCATTTATATAGCAAATTTACTTTAACGTTAAGTGATGAAGCTCATCTATATTGATGTATTTTTAGTTTTTTTAATTATAACAGGTTTGTTTTCAACCACAAATGCTTTAATTTAATAATTTTTTTTTTTTATTTTTTATTTTTATTTTTTTTAATTATAAAATGCTTATTTTTAATGACAAATGTTTTAATTTAATATTTTATAAGAGAAATTGGAAGTATATATGATTTTTTTTTTTTTTTTTTCTTCTTTTGATTTTTTAGAATTATAGGTTTTTTTTCTTCGTTTTTCTAGAAATCTAAATAGAGTTTCCTAAATCAATCTCAACCTATTCAATACATAACAAAAATGGTGACATAAGCTAAAGCTAAAAAATCGCTCAAGTTTACCTAAACCACTTTAACATTTACTAAGCTAAAAATATTATAGTCTTGTAGGTCTCTTCTTCCTTCTTTAGAATAGTAGGATTTCCTATACCAAATAACATGAGCCTATGCATTATATAACCAAATTTCATTCTCGACAATCCTATCTCTAATAATTGTCAACCTATGCATTATAACACCAAAGTTCATTTTGTACAACCCTATCTCAAATAATTGTTAACATATGCATTATAACACCAAAAATTATAGAGTTTCTTAAACCAAATAGCCTTAGCCCATGCATGTCATTTAGTACAATCCTATATTAATTCATTGTTAGCTTTTGTTTTATGACACCAAAATGTAGGAATTTACAGGGTAAGTTCCTAAGACAGAGCACCAAAGGACAACGCTCACAAACAAATCACAGATCAATACACCGATATTCTTGATGTGGTTAAAACCCTCAAAGAGGGAAACAGTCCATGGCCTAAGCCAATGTGACCACTTCAGGAAATTTTTTAATAAAAGAAAGAAAATTTACATAAACTTCTCTCATGAACGGTCACCTTACAAATGACCCTCCATACTCTTTAAATAGAGATCATGGACCAATCGGGTGTTAAGCCACAGATCAAGTGTCGGTAATACTGAGGAGAGAATTAACCATCATATCACTTCATGTCTATAACATATCGTTACCATCGGATTGTAAGTTACAAAAGTACATAATAAAGAAACACACTTTACCTAACTCTACACTAGACCAAGTTATACTTAACTATTTCCTATGTGTCAGAATATCCTAACATCCCCCCTTAAGAATAACTTGGGATATGATTGAAGGATGTACAAATATGACACAATAGGAGAAGGAAGGAGGCATTAGCACCTATCCCCCCTTAGTGACAACTTCCTGAACTCCAACCATAAATCGAAGTTTAGTAAACTTCGCCTTTGCGAGAGCCTTTGTAAAGATGCCTGTAACTTGATCATCGGTTGAACAATATTGCACATCAAGAACATGGTCATGAATGAGGTTTCTGATTAAGTGCATGTGTAGTTCAATGTGTTTTCTACGCTGATGTTGGATTGAATCTTTGCATAGTTTAATAGCACTTTGATTATCACACCAAAGTGTAGTCAGATGTTGCTACTAAAATCCAAACTTTGAGAGGATCTGATGAAACCACAAGGCTTCCTTACTAGCTTCTACGACGCCACGATACTCTGCTTTTGTTGAAGAAAGAGAAATGACCCTTTGTTGCTTGCAAGCCCATGTAATAGGTCTAGAACCAAGAGTGAATACATAACCTGCAATAGACTTCCGATCATTAGGGTCACCAGCCTAATCGGAATCAGTGAAACCAACGAACAGAGGAGATGATTTTGCATTGTAATGAATCCCAAACTGAGTTGTACCTCGAACGTAACAAAGTATACTTTTAGCTTCTTTCCAATGACTTTCATGTGGTTTTTTCATAAACCAAGCAATAAGGCAAACAACAAAGGAAAGGTCAGAATGGGTTTGGGTCAAATAAAAATGTTTTCCTAAAAGTTGACAGTATAAGGTAGCATCAACTTCAGCGAAAGTACAAGTGACTGAAAGTTTGGCTCTAGATTGAAAGGGAGAAGGGGCTGGCTTACAATATTCCATGTGAAAGTGGTGTGGAAGATCACAGGCGTACTTGGACTGGGAGAGGGAAATACCTTCCTTGGATTGCAAGACTTGAACACCAGCAAAATAATGCAAGTGTCTTAAGTCTGTCATTTCAAACTGCTTTTTAAGGCTGGACTTCACATGGTTTATAAGGTTGGGATAACTACCAGTAAGGATAAGATCATCAACATAAAGAACAAGAATTATAAGAGACTTACCCACTTTCTTGGTGTTGACAGTATTTTCAGAATGACACCTAGAAAAGCCAGTATCTAAAAGAAAACTATCCATTTTGGCATACCAAGCCTGAGGGGCTTGCTTGAGACCATAAATGGATTTCTTAAGCCGACATACAACGCTGGAGTCTATTTGTATAAAGCTAGGAGGTTGCTCCATATAGATTTCTTCATGCAAGTCCCCATGCAAGAAGGAAAATTCAACATCCATTTGATGGACTTCCCATTTGAAAGAGTCAGCAAAGGAAAGAACAAAGTGGATAAAGTTCATTTTGGAAACAGGGGAGAAGGTTTCAGTATAGTCAATTCCTTCAACTTGTGAAAATCCCTTAACAACAAGATGAGATTTATGTTTATCAAATTTTCCATCTGGTCCAAACTTGGTTCTGTAAACCCATTTACATCTAACAATTTTTCTTCCCTTTGGAAGAGGAACAAGATCCCATGAATCATTTTCCAATAATGATGTGATAATCACCGAAATCTGTTCTTATAAAATTGTTATGGATCACAGAAGCCTCAATTCTATAATTATATTCTTCATTCTTAGTTGTGTCCCAATCTGGATGGCCTGAAGCTTTTGCAAAGGTGTCATGATCGTAATTTGTTGAACCTTGAGCCTGTAAAGAAGAGGCTCTATTGAGCTGAGAATGTTTACGATGTTGATCTGTAGGATCACCTACAAGAGAATCTGCTACATCCTGAGTAGCATAGACCCATTTTGGAAGTTGAGGAGCTAAAGGAGGATCCTAAGAAGGTCGGGGATGATTTTCATCCTTGTTGTCATCATCTGAAGAAGAAATATTTTTAGAAGTAGAAGGGATAGAGAGAAGTGGCACATCCGCCAAACTAGGCTCGTAGGCTGATATATTTTCAACAAACTTTACATCTCTTCTAATGATAACATTTTTGGATTTAGGTGAAAGAAGTCTATATCCTTTGACATCTTCAGAATATCCAACAAAAATACATTTTTCACTCTTAGGTTCTGAGGCTTTATGTTTCTCATCGGGAATATGGGCCCATGCTTCACTTCCGAAAACATGAAAGTGAATTACATCTGGTTTAATTGAGCTCCATGCTTCTTCTGGAGTGATATTCTTTAAAACCTTAGTAGGAGTGCGATTTACTATGTAATTTGCATAGTTAATTGCTTCTGCCCAAAAATTAAGACTAAGATTGAATCATACAATTAGCCATTTCCTTTAAGGTGCGATTCTTCCTTTTAGCTATACCATTTTGTTGTGGAGCATATGGAACAGTATGTTGCATTTTGATGTAGAAGCATTCAAGCACTCATAACTAAAGGAGGAATCCAAAGCGAAGCAAGGAGAAGGACGTGGACCATCGGAGCAAAACAGGGACATTTCTGTTAAAAACAGAGTAAATGATGGAGTGGATAAAGTCTCTCGAAGACTTATTTAATGTAATTTGATCTTCCATATGTGTGCATAACGGGAGATTATGGATTTGTTGATTGATTGTGGGAGGAATCGTGCATTTCAAATGATCCACGACTATTGTAATCTCTTATATAAAGAGAGTCTGTGTAAGGAGGTGATAGAGAGAGCGATAGATAGAGAGAGTGAACAAAATTTAACCGAAGCGAGAACTTGTGCCTAAGGCTGAAATGCCTTAGATTGTAACTATTCTGTATAATATAGAAAAGTGTGTGTATAGTGTTGATTTTATGCAACTGTGTGTATATTCTTAAATAGAGTTAATCTTATGTTGTCAGATTATTGATCAACCATCGATCACTAAAGGATCGATGGTGATCTAAAGATATCGTAACGAATTGTTGTATAGGTGTCAGAAATGTTTAACAGTATAAAGACAGAGTATGGCAGAGAACCCGTAGTTTTAGCGTAAATCCATCAAATGGCAGATGAACGAAGGATGCATGAGATTCGTCAAATCTCATAAATCGATGGTTATCGCGTAGTTAAACTGCAGGAGTGTTAGTGCGGGGAAAGTAGTTTTGGAACAGTACAAGTGGATTTTGTGCGGCCTCAAAACCATAAGTGGTTTCGAAGCATTTGGCTCCGATTCCACTAATCGGAGGACATGTAGTAGCAGAGGAGTGAGGGAAACCGCTTTATTGGGTGGTTAACCCCCATGTGTGTTGTCTATCTAAAACCTACCATGAACCGTTGGATCTTGCGAGAGGAGATCAATGGTTGAGGTTAATCGTTCAAGTTGGATCGAGCGGGAAAAGATGATAACCGTTGGATCGGATAAAGAAGTGGATGGCGGAGATTGAAATTATCGGTGATCACATTTTGGAGGAGGTAAAGGGCTGGCAATAGTGGAATAACGAAGCGCCGATATGTGACATTGTGATATCACCAATAGGTCGATATAGCGTTGATCGGAGATCAGAGTAGCATTGTGGAGTGACTAAAGGTGCAAACCAAACGATTTTATAAAAGCGGGCTTATAATATTTGAAGTCTGGCTTTGTGTTCGGCGGAGTTTTTCCCATGTTTCCTGTGTATTTCGATTAAACGAATGGTCCCGGGTTTTTAAAGGAAAACCCGATAAAGTGTTGTGGTCCAGTTTAAAGGCTAAGGCCTAAATAAATGCTTTCGATAGGATTTGTGGGCCATAACCCATAGGCCTCAAGATCAAATATTGATATGAAAGGGGTTTTGGCCTTAACCCAAAATCTCTTTTCGTCATTTGGTATCAAAGTAGGGAAAGGATTTCCTGCGAGAAGGGAGAAGAGTGCAAGAAGAAGGAGAAGGAGGTACAGTTGTGGTGAAGACTGGAGAGTTTATGGTCTTACTGTCATGCAAAGAATTGTAGTGGAAGGTGACAAGACTTGCAGCAACCTAGAGCAAGGAGTGCTCAATTGGTTCTAGAGAAGAGAACTAGAAGGATGCCAAAACACTGAGTGAGGAGATCTTGGTGAGGTATCGTGTAGTAGAGGAAGACTGTTACTGCAGAGATTGGTTGCAGCTCATAGAAGATCATGACGGCAGTTCCACTGAGAGGTGGGTAGAATTGCTAAGGATAAGGAGAAGCATATGGCCAGGAGGTCATAAATTTGTGTGCCTTGGGAGTCTGATGCAGGAGCATCCAAGCACTCATAATTAAAGGATGAATCCAAAGCGAAGCAAGGAGAATGATGTGGACCATTAGAGAAAAACAGGGACATTTCTGTTAAAAACAGAGTAAATGATGGAGTGGATAAAATATCTTGAAGACTTATTTAATGTAATTTAATCTGCCATATGTGTGCATAATGGGAGATTAGGGATTTGTTGAGTGATTGTGGGAAGAATCATGCATCTTAAATGATCCACGACTGTTGTAATCTCTTATATAAAGAGAGTCTGTGTAAGGAAGTGATAAAGAGAGCGATAGATAGAGAGAGAGTGAGCAAAATGTAACCGAAGGGAGAACTTGTGCCTAAGGCTGAAATGCCTTAGATTGTATCTATTATGTATAATATAGAAAAGTGTGTGTTTAGTGTTGATTTTATGTGCCTGTGTGTATATTCTTAAATAGAGTTAATCTTATGTTGTCAGATTGTTGATCAAACATCGATCACTAAAGGATCAATGGTGATCTAAAGGTATCGTAACAAATTGTTGTATAGGTATCGGAAATGTTTAACAATGTAAAGGCAGAGTATGGCAAAGAACCTAGAGTTTTAGTGTAAATCCATCAAATGGTGAACGAATCAAGGATGAATGAGATCCGTCGGATCTCATAGATCGACGGTTATCGCATAGTTAAACTGCGGGAGTTTTAGCATGCGGAAAGTAGTTTCAGAATAGTACAAGTGGATTTCAGGTGGCCTCAAAACCATAAGTGGTTTCGAAGCATTTGGCGCCGATTCCACTAATTGAAGGACACATAGTAGCAGAGGAGTGAGGGGAAACTGCTTTATTGGGCGGTTAACCCCGTGCGTGTTGTCTATTCGAAACCTAATGTGAACCATTCGATCTTGCGAGAGGTGATCAATGGTTGAGGTTAGTCATGCAAGCTGGATTGAGCGGGAAAAGATGATAACCATTGGATCAGTTAAAGAAGTGGACGGTGGAGATTGAAATGATTGGTGAATGCATTTTGGAGGAGGTAAAGGGTTGGAAATAGTGGAATAATGAAAGGCCAATATGCGACATCACGATATCGCCGATAGGCCAATATAGTGCTGATCGGAGATTGGGCCGATCGGCAATCGGAGATCGAAGTAGTGCTGTGGAGCGACTAAAGGTGTGGACCTGACGATTTTATAAAAGCATGCTTATAATATTTGAAGTCCAGCTTTGTGTTCCAACCGAGTTTTTCCCATGTATTTCGATTAAAAGAATGGTCCCAGCTTTTTAAAGGAAAACCCGATAAAGTGTTGTGGTCTGGTTTAAAGGCTAAGGCCTAAATAAACGCTTTCGATAGGGTTTGTGGGCCATAACCCACAAGCCTCAAGATCGAATATTAATATGAAAGGGGTTTTGGCCTTACCCCAAAATCGCTTTTTGTCACATTTTAATTCCATGCTCAGAGCAAAGGCTGATGAATTTTTTGTTAACATATTCTCTGCCATTTTTAGATCTTAGCTTAAGAATTTGATTTTTAGATTGTTTCTCAACAATGGCCTTAAAGGCCAAGAACATGTTAAATACTTCACTCTTGATTTTTAAAGTATAACCAAGTTCGTCTGGAGAAATCATCAATGAAAGTTAAGAAATACTTGTAGCCAGAGAATGAAACAATTGGAAGTGGACCACATAAATCACTATACACAAGTTGTAAAGGGACTAAGGCGTGCCAAGAGGCATGTTTTTCAAAACTATCCCAATAATGTTTTCCAAGTACACATCTGAAACAAACACCATATCTACAAGATACCATAGGAAGACCTGTCACCATATTTTTCTTTACATATATTTTGAAGGGAGCGATAGTTTAAGTGACCAAATCGCTCATGCCAAAGTTTTATCACTTCATCATTATGAGCGACAAATACTAAGGGAAGAGTTGATGACCCAAAGTTGCTAAAATTATACAACCTTGTAGAATCATCAGCAATGCCAGCAGCTAAAATATGTCTAGGATCTCTCAGGTCCTTAATTACAATATCATGAGGTGAAAATTTAACAATTTTACCTTCACCTGAATGAGTTATCTTGTATACAGATAGAGGGTTGCAAGATAAGGGTGGAACACATAATACATCATTAAATTGACCATTGTCTAGATGAATAGTTCCAGTCCCTACAACATTAAGAGATCTATCATCACCAACATATATATATATATATATATATATATATATAATATATATATATATATATAATATATATATATATATATTTGGTGTTACAATCATTTAAAGAAGAAAACATGGCTTTGTTTTTGGCCATGTGATAAGAAGATCTAGAATAAATGAACCACTCATGAGAATGAGAAGAAGAAGATACATTTAGTGGATAACCAAACTGAGATGTTTGACAACCACATGTAGAAAGTGTTATTCCCGAAGATAAAGTTGAAGTTGAAGAGTACTCCAAATGGATGTTATGCTTCTTCATTGATACTTCAAGGCTTCCATCTTCTTAAAGCATTTGGATTCTAAGTGGCCATCTCGATTACAAAAGTTGCAATGTCTATCAGTCTTCTTCCCTTTTTATGATTTGCCTTATCATTTTGTTCGATTTATTTTTCGTTTTTGGACTGAAAGTGCTTAAGACCCTTGGTTGCTTTAGGACCATTCTTTTTAGGAGACTGCTTCTTAGGATTCTTTGAGCTTGGTTGTTGTTGGGTGGCTAAGGCTTTCTTAGAAGAGTTTCTGAGATTAAGAAGACCAATATTTAAGAGTTTTTCTTGTTCTCTTATTAAAGAATCACAAGAGGCATCAAAAGAGGGGGACTTGTAGGCTTGTCCTTGAGAAATAAAGGATTTTCTAGTAGAATGGAAGGTCGAAACAAACACAGAGTAGGCTGGCCCTAACTTAGTAAAAATGAAATATATAAGGCAATCATCTTCTTTCTTAACCTTAACACCTTCCAAGAGAAGTCTAAGGGTCTTGAACTTGGACCAAAAATCTTCAATGAAAGAAAAAATATTGGGGTCCAACTTAAGAAACTTATTTTTGAGTTGATAGGCTCTAATTTCATTTTTAATTCCAAAAACTTTATTGAGTTCTTTCATTGCTTCATCAGGGGTATCAAATACTGCGATATGGAATCTAAGGTTTGGAGAAGTAGACATCCCTATCAACCCACATGCTTGATCTTGCTTATTTTCCCATTTGACTGCCTTATCTTCATATTTAGGTTTAGACTCTTGGCCTGAGGCTATTCTATAAAGACCTTTACTTCTAAGTAAATCCTCCATGTAGGACACCCATTGGAAGTAGTTGGTGTTGTCGAGAATAACTTCGCATGGACTTTCCATTTTAATAGAAACTGAAACTGTAGATGCTAAAACTAAGTGTTCCAATGGAAAGATCTTGAAAAATTAAGGCATTTAAAAAAAACAGCTCTGAAAATGGCTTCTGAATGAAGAAGTTATGGCTTTTTGAATAAACGTTGTTGAAGATGCCGACAAAGTACGTGAATGTGTGGAAGTGAATGATAATGTTATATTTTAAAAAGAAATCCCCCTATTTCCAAACTTAATCTAATTAGCTCACTTTTAAAAAAAATTATGTGACCCACTCTTATAAATCAGTGAAAGTCACTTTTACAATGCCACTTTATGAGCTACCCACTAAATTGTAACTTAAATAAAAGATAAAGTGACTTTAGAACTATAAGTATTACTTTTTATAATGGGTGAGAACACTTTTACATAAAGTAACTTTAAAACATAAGTTATATGTGGTTTTTGAAAAAATAACTCAACAAAAAGAACCCAAGACCTCTATTCTCATAAAGTAACTTTTGACCAAGTGAGCTAGTTTAAAAGGTTAATAATTTTTGGAAAAGAAAAAATTTTTTATTTTTCCTTTTTTTCACTAAAGCTTTGGAGTGTTTGCTTACTTGAAAAAACCCTTTTTTCCTACAAAAAAAAAAACACACAACCCAACACGAACATAAAAAAAAAACCAAACCTTATACCTTGAAGTTAGCTTTCGCCGAAAACTAATTTTTTTACTCAATGTTTCTGATTTTCAGAGATCACACTAAGGCACGGTAGAAAAGATCATATGCATGAGAAAAATCATTCCTTTATGTTTCTAATTTTCCCTGATCGCACAAAGTTACGGGCCAAAGAGCATACACAGAAATGAAAGCTATAGATCCAATAAAAAAAAGCAGAGAGCTAAATAAACCGAAATAAATAGGTAGATGAATAACTAAAACTGCAAATAAAGACTGTATACCTCTAGATCTTAAAAACGATGTAGTTAGGGCTACCGGAAACATTTTCACGTGAAATGAAAGGGGTTCCTCACTGGAACAGATGCTCCTAACACAATAGAGCAGTCCTCTCGGCCTGAAAGTAGTCAGAAACAGTAGATCTAGGAAACGACAGCCAGATGCAGTTGTACCGACTTCGGATTTTGATCACAAATATATGGGGCCCGCAAACAACTCTGATACCATGTAGGAATTTATAGGGTAATTTCCTCAGGCATAACACCAAAGGACACCGCTCACAAATAGACCATAGATAAATACACCAGTATTATTGACGTGGTTAAAACCCTCAAAGAGGGAAAGAGTTCACGACCTAAGCCAACGTGACCACTTCAGAGAATTTATTAATTAAAGAAAGAAAATTTACATAAGCTTCTTTCATGAACAATCACCTTACAAATGACCCTGCATGCTATTTAAATAGATATCATGGACCAATTTGGTGTTAATCCACTGATCAAGTGTCGGTAATACCGAGGAGAGAATGAACCATCAGATCACTTCATGTCTAGAACATATTGTGACTGTCGGATTGTAAGTTACAAAAGTACATAGTAAAGAAACACACTTTACCTAACTCTACACTAGACCAAGTTATACTTAACTATTTCCTATGTGTTGGAATATCCTAACACAAAAATATAGAGTTTCCTAAACCAAATGGCCTTACCCTACGAATTATATCACCAAATTTCATTTAGTACACTCCTATCTTGGATCTATTATTATTATTAAAATTAACAAGAACTAAGAATAGCTATTATATTAAAAGGCATTAAATTAAAACTCAATTTAAATACATGATTCACATAAGTAAGTTAAAACCAATGAACATTATTAGAGTGAAGTATGTATAAATAACCATCTATAGCATTCTCATATTGAAGCTTTTGAACAAAATTCTATAATATCTACAATATTCCACTTGTACATTCACCAATACTGACCTATTGAATGCCAAATTTTTCAAAGAATCAAAATTTTATATTAGTCTTGTTGGGTTGTGTTATATTTTTTCTATGACTACTCCATGCACGGGGGGGGGGGGAGATAGCCCCTCCTGTACATTGTGTCGGGCATTGTCGGGGAGTCATGGGGGGTAAGCAAGGGGGTAGTAGCCCCCGTGCATGAGGTCTGTGGTATCACCCTGGGAAAATTTTTTTGGACCCTATATTAAGTGGGCGGAGCTACCTATGGTTTTGTGCATAGGTTTCACACATGGTTTTGGGCATGATGGTTTTATGTCCATGGTATTTTGTAGATTCGGCCAAGGGAACTAAAGTTATGTTCTAATCTAGGATTAATGGATGCTTCGACATGTATATATATGTATTGTAACATTGAAAGGAACATAATGAAAAATCAATCTAGTAGTCCTGATTTTTGGATCCAGGGAAAATCTCTGTGTACATCTATTTTTCGTTTTATACTCTCACCATCATTTATTTTCCATTTTTAGAATTCGTATGGAAGTAATTTATGTACAAGGTCAAAATCTACAAAACCATTAGGAAATAGTCCTCCTCTTTGATTTATGAGTCTATTAAATAACTGGTAAGGAAGGGGGAGACACCCCTTTTTCCCCTGCCACCAAATTTCACCTTCAATTAGCCCTAGACTCAAACTTAGCCATGTGATTAACCTTAGATTTGTTTGATCAGAGAACATGGAGAAATTTCTTCTAGGGGATAGATTGATACAACTGATAAATATACTTGGAAATAAGACTCTACTTTGTATATGAGGGGAGATATCATGAATATAAATAGTGAATTATATTCAAATAATCACCAAAAACAATCACTCCTTGAATTCCCAGATTCACATTTTGCCTCAAATGCTGATATAAGGTATAGGCTTCAACAAAATTGTTGGAAGTGTGACCTAAGCCTCAAGTATATTTATGTTATTATTTTTGTCAGGGAAAAATATTACCCCCCATGCCTAACTGTTGACACCCCTAGGTTTCCTTTTGATGCTTCATAGAATCTTAAGAACAAATGTTTATACTCAAAGAGCCATTGATCATATTCCTCCATAGATAATCTTACTTTCTTGTTCTCAACAATATGTGCTCTCTCCTTAATGACCCACTTTGGATCAAAAAATTTAATCCATTTTGATTTCTCACCATCCAACTTCTAATCCTTCACATTTGTATTCTTAGCATAGAAATGTTTTCCAAGAAGCCCTTATATTGTTGATCCTACTATATTGATGACATCCATCCTTTCATCTTGAAAGACAACCCGACTTCTAGCTAGTCAAATTTTCTAGCATATATATTTAGGTTGTACTTTCTATATTCTCTTCATTAATGTTACCCCTACAAAAGAGGCATTCTGAAAATTTTCCCATTAGCTATTAGGATCTTCTTATGACATAATATAGCAAAAATGATTAATTTTAGGGAAGCAATCCAAGCTCCAAATAAATACCCAAATATGATAAAAGGGAGGTCTAATATTAGGGAAGAGAAAAGATTGATAAACCGTTTTGACATACGACAAATCACTTTCCCAACCCTAAGAGTCTCAATTTGACAAGGCAAAAGGAGCACATCCAACAAGATTGGATTCAAGAGATCTGAAAATACTAACAAAGTGACCTAGAATGTCACCCCAGGCATAGGTCAACCAATTCCTGTCAAATGACCAGAAGGATCTTCCAAAAGGGGGCCTCTTATTCTTAACCCTAAATGAAGGGGACCTTCTAATTCACCAAATGAAACTTTTTAGAGTTTGTCTTTCCTCCTTGCTAGAGAAAGTGTTTGAGTTGCTGAGCCATTTTCTACTTGAATGATATGGGAGCCAACTTAGCTAAGAACTAAAATATAGGATGGGCTAAAATGACAGATTAAACTAGAAATAATATTCTAGCTGGATTTAGTCAATAAGCCCCCTGTTTCTTAAATTTGTGTTAAAATTTTCAATAGGCTTGACCCAAAGAAGGATGAGGGAACATTTGAGATATATATATATATATATATATATATATATATATATATTATATATATATATATGGGTGGCCAAATATCTAAAATGATCCACTCATCCCATCATGTTATCCCCAAGATTCCTAAGATCCTTCCATGCAATATTTTGTTGACATTCCAAGAATACATATGACTTTTACCCTCATCTATCAATCCTCCTAAGGCGTGAACGAAATAATACAAAATAGGTTTGAAGCATTGTAATATAATGCAAGAGAACCCCATTTCTCTTAAAATAGCAAAAAGAAAACTATGATGCACATGATCAAAGGCATTGGCCATATCTAAATTTATGGTCATCACTTTGTCTCCTCTAGACATGCTAGAGTGTATGGTTTCATATACTAAAACAAAGTTGTCCATTAAATTCTTCTTACTAATGAACCCTCCTTGATTTTCAGAGATAAGATTGGGAAGAAGAGGCATGAGTCTTTGATCAATAATATTTGTCAGAATATTATATGATAAATTACAAATATAAATAGGTTTGAAGTGAGAGAAAGAAGAGGGCCTTCCATTTTTAGGAACCAGAGAAAAGGAGGACAAAATGAGAGTGCCCCCCATTCAACTTATTATTATTATTATTATTATTTAAGGTTAAATTCTATTCATCCATTATAAAGACACATTTTCACTGTTCTTGGTTTTCTTTGGTCTACCACTTGGGAAACAATAACAACGATAAAACCATAGTTTCCTTAACATCCAAACATGAAAATGAAAAAATATCATTACAAAAATTGAGTGTTTGGATTGTAGACCTTTACAGTCTAATTGATCATTTAACATATAAATAAAAATACCAACAAAGATAATTGACCATTCATACATACTTGGAGTTATTTAAGATGCCTATTGTGATAATTTCCTCAATGTGGTCCTCGATCCTTTTGAGGGCATGGCCAAAATTTTCAAGGATAATTATAATTTATCCTACATGAGGAGGATTTCCTCCTTGGCCTCATTTCTATCCAACAAGATTCTTCCCAAAATATTTTCATATGATAATAGGTTTCTATGATGTGCACGTATTGACTAAACTACCTCTAGTGTTCTCTATGATGAGCACCCGGTCGACAACCTCTTCTACAACCTGTGAATCCATCAGACAATCATTTTCACCTAAAATTTATCTCTATTATGACAATTTCATCTTGACTAGGATTAGGTGTTTGGGTTTGATATAAGCATGTGGAGGATTTAACTTGTTGTTGGGCTTGTGAATTTCCATAATTTCTATACAAACCCACTCCTCTTCTAGTATGAGCTCTTTATTGAGGCATTAAAGAAACCTGCAAGGGAAGGCATCAAGTCCTTGAGAGACAAAAGACTAGATTAATAACAAAATGAAGAATTAAGGGGATCATAAGTGTTAGAAGAAGCAGGACTGAAGGAGAGAACAATACGTAATGATTTCTAAAGGAGCCAAAGATGATCAATGAGATACACTATGAGAAAAAAAAATTGAGCGAGAGTGAAAATAGAAAGGGAATGGAGGCCTAGAAATTTATTGTTAGAATGGGCTAGGTGTGGAGTGCCAAAGGGGAAGAGCTATAGAAAAAGGAGAAAACAAAATTATCTACATCATAAGACACTGTCAGAAACTAGGATGATATCGGGGTGGGGTGAATTTCTATTATGTAAAGTTAACAATATTTATTATTTATTTATATTATTACCAATAAATTACACCACAACACCATAAATCAAACAACTTGCACATGTGAGACACATATATGTAACTCGAAGCCCATAAACGAAGAAATACCAGGGTGGGGGGAGTGAATCACTATTATGTAAAGTTAGCAATATTTAATATTTATTTATATTATTACCAATAAATTACACCACAACACCATAAATCAAACAACACGCACATGTGAGACACATATTTGTAAGTGGAAACCCATAAATGAAGAAAAGCATAGAACTTATGTATGAAAATAGTTATAGGCTTCAACCTAATACTAAATTAGTTTTTTTGGCACTAACCAGAAGGAGACACCCATCCCTTGAATTTACAAGCATCCACTTAAAGGAAGTGACAACTCCCTAATGTTCACAGGTGCAAACCTAAAGGAAGAAACCACTTTCTTATATGTAAGCACTAACCTACTTTTCCTAATAGATCCCTCTTTAATTCATTTTCATACTCAGATCTTCAAGCACATTTTACTTAATATGGCATATTTTTGTCCCTTCCACTCTCAAACAATTAGATATTCTTTTGCACTACATACACCCTCAAAGAAACAAATCAAATATGTTATCTTCACTGCATTTGTTTTGCTCAACCTGTTACTGCCACTCATGAACTCTTCTTTCATCCATAGTCTCACATTACCATACTCACACTGCTCACAAAATATCACACAAATGCTTCAAATTTTCTATTCATTTCCTAAACAATACATCACCAACACTCTTCCTCACGCGACCTTAATTTCTCATCAGAACAAATAATTTTCTTACATTGTTTTTCTTCTTCTTTTATAGGTTCAACTTTTCAATTACCATGTGTATAAGTCCATTTATTTTACCATGGAAACGTTTTCTAACTATATCAACCATTCAAACTGATTGTCTCTATTAACAACTAAATTTGTCAAAGGCACGAGGGCTCTTTAACTTCTTTACTTTGGTGTATCTTTCCATGTGGCCTAGAGTCAAAACTTGGACCTAGCCTCCTAGGTGCTTACTGGTCTGTTGGGTTATTAGTTATTTCTCCATACACTATTATAGCCATATCCTAATGGCCAATGGTCAATGGGATTTAGCACTTAAGTGCTTAACATGTAGTCCCTTCTAACCTAAGGCACGATTATGGACTTAAATTCTTCTCATCACTCTCTTCACATCACTTTACCTATTTGTAACTCTAACCACCAATGGAATAATAGGCCAAGAGGCCCCTTGGTGGTTGTTTTTCTAACGCCCACAACTGAGGGTTGTAACCATAATCTTTTGAGATTAAATTTGGTATCCAATTATTTTAACTTTGTGAGAATATCATTTGTACCCATTAACCTTAAATTACTTGAAAAGTTAGATATCTAAGGGTTTTCTAAATTTTACATCCTATTTCTTCACAGTATCTCGATATGGTCCAAAAAAACAGAAAACATGAGCTAATGGATCATCGAATCACCAGATGCTCAGATAGCCTGGAAATTCAACCTTTCGCTATATTTGAGTGTATTTTCATAGTATACACCATGACTTAGTAAAAATACCAAATACAGAAAAAAACCTTCACCAAACCAGTTCTTTGTGTGAATTCTAGAGCTTCAAAGATTGCCATGTCAAAATTTGAGAAGCAATCAAAACTTGCTATGTGGAAGTTTTGTGACATTATCTCTATCATGTCACTACCACATCATATATCACATCATTTGCCACATCTTCTTCCATGTCATCTTTTGATCCATGCCACTCTTCATCTTTCATTTCTTGTTGACATCATGTTATCATCATGTCATGTGGCACCTTCAAGGTGGTGTTGCATGTCACCTAGTATCGACCGAATTTACCACCCAGAAACACCAAATATGAGTGAAGCGTCATCATTCAGTAAGACCATGTCATCTTGCTGAGTCACCTACCACACCAGCTTATTGACCTACCACCTAGCAACCAAAAAACTATGCCTAGGCATGTCACCTTCCATTTGTTTCTTTGGCTAGCCCTCTATGAGCAAAGGCTATGACTAGGATTCGGGCCTACTACCGCTCAATACTATACATTAAATTTCATATCCCTTCTAAAGGCACACCAAATGTTAAACCCTGCTCATTGCTTGAAATCCATCCTAGGCCCCCCTATTGTGGCCAAAACACCCCTTGATTTTTCAAAATTTATGGGACCCTCCATTTATATTTTGCTAATATCGTTTTAATTTTTTTTTGGCTTTCTTTATTTTGCGATATTTTCACTTTGCTTATATTTTCGTTTTTGATGATTTCATTGCTTTCATTTTCATGTCAACATTCCAAAATTTCAGGTTTCGCTTCATTCTAACTTATGGTTTGGAAGCTATCCTCGGCCATAGTTTGGTCAATTTCGTTGCTTAGACATAAATATGTAAACATGTATTTAACTTTTATTTTATATTTGTTATAAATTTTAATTAATTAAAAATATATAAATATAACTTATTAAATAATTTAATTGTAATTTAGCTAATTAAAATAATCTTATTTTATAATTTATTTAATTTAACTATTTTAGAATTATTTAAATTTATTTAATTTATAAATATCATTTTTTAATTATTTAATTGATTATTAAACAATTTTTATTTTATTTATATTTATTAAAACCACTCAATTCCAATGCTTGTTAAATAAATAAAATAAATAAATAATATATAATTAAATAATATATTATATATATATATATATATGTCGATACAAATAACCCTTCTAATTATCGGACAATTATGATCAACCCTCTCTTAGCCAAGTTATATGGTATTATTTTCGAAAAGAAGTTGAGCATATGGCTTGAAAGTGAAGGTGAACGGGCTAAAGGCCAAGTGGGTTTTAAAAAGCAGCACTCAACAATGGACCACCTTGTTACGCTTAGGATCATTGTGGAGGAATGTCGCAATGATAAATCCAATCTCTTTTGTTGCTTTGTGGACTTTAGAAGGCTTTCGATACGATTCCTAGAAATAACCTATGGAATAGATTAGAAGAGCTAAAGGTTCCTTTCGAGTTGAGAGCTACTACTATAAGGTTATACGAGAATGTAATTTCCAAGTTAAAGAGCAATGAGGGGTGGTCGAAAGATATTAAGTGTAATATCGAAGTTAAACAAGGTTGACCCCTCTCCCCTACCCTATTTGGCATTTTCATTGACAAGCTAGAAGGTTGTTTAGAGGAAGCATGTTGTGCTGGCAAGATCTTAGCTGGGATAGTAATCATCCTTCTTCTTTATGCTGACGATATTGTTCTTTTCGCAAGGTGCCCATCTGATCTTGATAAGCAACTTAGACTTCTTAAGGATTTATGCTCTACCATGGGTATGACTGTTAACACTGACAAAACAAAAGTTATGATTATCAAATCCAAGAAGGACACTTATGCTAATATTATGTATGATAATAGTAACTTGGAGGAAGTGTCTTCTTACACGTACCTAGGAATTGATATTTATCACATGCTCAACTGGAACTATAGCATTGAGAAAAGGATTAATGGGGAGTGGAAAGCTTATTTTGGTCTTGAAAATAATTGTAAAACGACAAACCTTGAAATGTGGGATAGAAAGAAGTTCCTCTTCGAAACTTTAGTCACTCCTGTTATCTTATATGGATGTGAGGTTTGGGGTTGCAGCATCTCTAGAGAATCATGGAGAAATATTGAGCAAATCCAGAAGTGTTTTATAACATCTAATCTCAAAATTAAAAGCAATACACCCTATCCTATTCTCCTTATAGAAGTGGGTTTTTCCCCTATCGAGAGCCTAGCTATGTCTAGGCTTCTGTTGTACAAGCACAAGCTCAATAACATAGGAGACTGTAGACTTCCTAAGATAGCTTTAAATTCCAACCAAAACCAGCTAAGGCTTAAACGAGGTTGATATAAAGACACCAGGGCCTAGTTAAACCATTGGGAGATTGACGAGAATGTTTCATTGCAAAACATTAATAATATTAAAATATTGTTACTTCTAAGTTCAAAGAAAAAATGTGGTGTGAGAAAGATCTAACAACTAAAATAAAATTAAGATATTATAAGGAGGTCATCAACCCCACCCTATAAGATCAAAAGTATCTCTCGGTTTTAACTAGCTCAAAGAAGAAAATTAATATAGTCAAGATTAGAACGAACTCTCATGAGCTCCATAGTGAAACGGGTCATTGGGCAGTTCCTAAAACACCATGGAAGGAAATAATCTGTCACTTGTGTGAGAATATGAACATCGAGGATGAAAATCACTTCATCTTAGAGTGCCCCGCGTACAACCACATCATATTTCAGTTTCATAATCTTTGTTGCAACACTGACCTTCCTAGCCTTTTACGATGTCAAAATTATAGTGAGCTCGGGAGCGTTCTCTCCAAACTTTTTGAGCATAGAAATAAAATCTTAAATCCAACTAAATAATTCGTTTCCTTTAAGTTTGATAGACCAAATTTAGTTTCAATACACGTTAACCACCACTACCACCATCATCATCATCATAAAATATAATTAAACAAAACGAAATCTAAAAAATCATATATAAAAATATTAAATAAAATATAACTTATTAATATAAAATAGATATAATTAAAAATTTATTAAAAAAAAAAATATATAGGAATATTCTACCTCAATTCCCCTTAGCTTTTGCATTTCTCTCATTCGAATTACTAAAGGTAACTAGCCGAGGCTTCAAAGAGTATTAAAGAGGGGCTTTAAATTATCATTATTGGGAGGAAAAATAGACACGGCATATTATAATAAAGTGGAGGGAGTTTCCACATGGGAACCTCCCTCCACTCATCCTCTTCTACATTAAATCTTACATTGGATTATTTTATTCATAAAATATTACCTCCCTCACTTTATTAATTTTTCCTTTTTTGTATTTCTTTTTATTTGTTTTATATTTTTATATTGATTAGAATAATTTTTATTTTTTATAATTAATTTATTTTTACTTGTGAAGTGTAAATTTATTAGAATTTAAAATATTTAAAATATTTTTTAAATGGATTTAAATAAAACATTAATAGAACTCCCTATAATTTTATAAATATATATATATAATTAGCTTTGAAACCTAAATTTTGGAGGTTGGTTATTTTGAGTTCTACTTAATAAAATGAGGTTGGTATTTTGAGTTCTACTTAATAAAATTGACAAAATGAAAGTTCATTGGAAAGATAATTAAATATAGAAGGATATGGAAATGATTGCATGACCATATTTGGTCATTAAACACTCTAAAAAAAGTAAAAGTTGCAGCCCCAAATTTGCAACGACAATTAGTTTTTTGAGTTTGTTTTGGAATGTTTTCATTTTCTTGAAACTTCTTGTTGTTGCAAAGTCATTCAAGTTTATCAATTCTTTCAAAGAATACATCCACAAGGAAGCAATGAGAATCAAGAATTTGATTTTCTTAATTTTCCAAATACAATTTAAATTGGTTAATTTGTTTTCACTGTTTTGGGAAACTGACATTTCTCTTTTTTTTAGTTGGTTTGAATTTTAATTTTGATTATTTAGTGCAGGGAATTTGTTTCAAGAGATGAAGCCCAAGAATTTGGAGAAATTGGATTAGGGAAATGGAGGTAAAAATAAATATTTAAACTCAAAAAAATCAGGGATCTAAAACTACTCTTCAACAAGTCTCCTAATTGGAGATCCATTTGTAAATTATAAATAACAATTGGGAGAGTTGAGAAAATGTTCCTCTTTTCTACAAAATAGAGACTCTTAACACTTCTGCAAGAAGGAATTTTGGTTGTAGGTAAAAAAGAATACCCAAATATTTTTTTTATTCCTTTTTTTTTTTTTTTTTTTTTTCTGGATTTTCCTTTCAAGATCCAATCTTTGTTAGAGAAGCAAATCTTGCACTATTGCAACTATTTTCCCAAGTGGCAGAGCTAAAAATCTTGAGAGGATTGTTGAGGAGATCCATTATAAAATAGAGTGAAAGATCCAGGTTTAATGATTATATTTTCAAATACATTTTTTTTTATTAAACTCATATTCTTTTAATGGTAGATCTATATCAATAATTCCATGTTTTTCACTTTTGTTTAATATGTGAATTCTTGTTTACTATATCAACTATTTGATCTAATAGTTTTATAAATATGCTATTTATTCTCGATGTTCTCTTTATTTGAACAAATTTATGAGTAACTATTTACTCATAAATTTTCCATCCTCAATCAATTTAATTATCATCGGAATTGAGCGAACTAATTCCAGAGTTTAGTGACACATCTTTTATCATTTTGAAACTTCTTCAATAGATTGATATTCACCATTAACAACATCTTAAATCCCCATTATTTTTGAATCCTTGCACTTGGTATTTACGAGCTATCTCCTAGATATTGATTTAGAGTAGTTTCCATTGGTTTTGTGCATTAGTGAGTAGGTCTGCATTGAGATTTAGATTTACATTTACATTTAGTTCTAATTTTTAGAAATCTCCTTACAAAAGAGAAACTTAATTGGCGACCTTGTTGGGCCCCTATGTCAGCTTGACTATTTGTTTCTTGCAAGCTAGCTTCGAGAAGGTAAATCTAATTTCTCTCTTCTTGTTGATTGTAATTAGAGATATCTTCCCAATGGGGTTGTTATGAATGGAGGTGAGGGGCATGTGAATATTTTCCTACCACCCTCATTGTTTAATTTGGAATTTAAGGAAGGCATACACACTTGGTGTCTCACATGCAAGAGTATGCATCCATCTAGTTAACATTGGGATTACGAAAGGATGGGGAAGGAGGTGGAAGGAATTTGCATAAGATGGGATGAGGGAGCTATGAGACCCTTGCCACTCTGTTGCAACAATTATGTAGTGAGAAATTGTGATGATTCTTTAGTTAAGAGGGTGATTCCATGGCTCTTGTGGCATTGTCATTCGATAGACCTTGTTGGGGGTGTGCTTCTATCTCAGAAGGGAAGCTTGGAGTCTTGAGCATAAAAAATTGTGTCATCTGGTTAGAGTTTCCTAGCTCAGTTGTGTCCTGGAGAAGAGTCAATGAATCTTTGTAGAATTTTCTTATTTGCAATTAGAAGTGGTAAGCCCTATGTAATTCTTCTAGTCATGTCTTGTTTAAATCAATTTGTTCTATTTAGTCCTTGTGAAAAAATAATAATTTGGGGTTTAGTGTCACAATTGTTGAATTTGTTTTGTATTATGAGAATTAGGGTCTGTAGAGGATTTTTAATGAAGTCAAGTCTTGGAGGTTGATTCTACGTCCTCTTAGAAAATTTGATGGTTGGTTTTTGAGTCTTAAGGTGGCATGGGTTTCTCTTGTTGCAAAGAGTGCATTGTATTGTGGATGGGGTCCAATTATTTCTTGTTGGAATTTTGAGTATTTTAATGTGAAGGTCCTAGGGTTTCTTTTGGTCTAATCAATGGTAAAGGGGGTCGAGTCTTTGGTTGATAAGGAACTATTCATACCATAGCTTTGTGAGTTTGCATTGGAAGTAAATTCTTGTGGCTAGTGTTTTTGTGACTGTAACAACCCAAGGTTGATTTTCCATGTAAATAAAATAAGATGAAGGTCATGAGACACGTATTCCAAGCTAAATGTTGGGAAAACCATTATAGTGGGAATCACTTGTAATTAATTAATGGCTATGGAAATTGGTAAAGGAAAAGAGACAATAATTGGTATTTAATTATGAAAATAAAAGAAAATAGGAGAAAAGGAAGATGAAGAGACACAAAATTCCATGCAAGCTAAACTAAAGGAAAACTGAAGAAAATGGAGACATCAATAATAAAAATGCCTCAGATAAATAATGAATAACTTTTGGTCATCACATCTTTTTTCATTTCAGCTTTGGCCTCTCCATTCATTTCTCTTTCTGATACGCTCTTGCACACTTAGAGCATTCTTGGAGCACTCTAGCATTCACTTGGATTGGAGAAATAAATAAAAGGAAATCAAGAGAGCACAAGGGGATAGTTGGATCAAAATCTACAATAGGGATAATTTGCGGGTAACACTTTACGTGTGCGATTTACTTGTTTATTTTTGGATGCATTGTATATGCATGTGATTCCTTGGTTATGTGTTGTCATTGGCATGGAGATTTTCTTAGATTGACAATGGTTTCAGGCTTGCCTTGCCATTTCATGGATAGCCATGATGTTTTTGGTTTCCCACTTTTTTTTATGATTAGTTATTAGGTTCCTTATGGATGTGGGTTGGAACAAACACTCTGGAGCCCTGAAACAAGTTGGGTTGAGTTACTAGTTATTAGAGCCTGTAACAACCCTAGTGGAAATTCCATGTAATAAAAGTTAAAAGAGGAAACATAATAACCACAGTTGATGGGACACTTATTCCAAGCTGAATGTTGGGCAAAAATCCTAGTGATGGGGATCACTTGTGATTGATTAATCACTAAGGAAATTGGAAAAGGAAATGGCTAAGGCTTTGGAAAGGTAAAATGGAATTTTTGACACATTTATTTATGAAAATAATGGAAATTGAGAGAACAAGGAGGTGAAAGTTCATAAGTTGCATGTGAGGAGGAAATTGAAGGAAAATAATGGAAAATGAAAAAAATAGATACATCGTTCATAAAAAGGCTTTTGAGGATCAGTTGGTAACCTTTTTTTAGTTCAGTTTTGGATCTCTCTCATTATTCTCTCTCTCTCTCTCATATTCTTGGAGACTTAGAGTTTTCTTGGAGCACTCTTGGAGGGTGTGACATACTTGGATTTTTGGAGCAATAAGTCAAGGGAAGAGTAGGAAAGCACAAGAGGACATGAGGATCAACAACTATAGTGGGATTTTCTTGTAGGTACCAAGTTGCATGTATGTTTTCCTCACTAGTTTTGGCATGCATGACATATGCATGTGGAATTTTGGTCATGCTCTGTCACTAGCATGGACGATTGCCTAAATTAATAGTGAATTTCCTAGCCTTGCCATTGCCTGTATAGCCATGAATATTATGACTTTATTTCTTTGTTTTTTTTGTTGATTCTCATGCTTCCTTAGCTTGGGTTGAGTTACTAGTTCTTGGAGCCTTGGTTGTACAAACGCTTTGGAACCTTGTAAAAACTTGGGTTGAGTTACTAGTCTCATAGCCTTGGTTGGACAAATGATCTTGAGCCCTTGGTGGTTTGAATTACTAGTCCTGGAGCCTTGGTTGGACAGACGATCTGGAGCCCAGTGGCAGATGTTGGTTGAGTTACTAGTCATGGAGTCTTCATTTGAAGAAACGGTCTGGAGCCCTGGATGGTTAGGATAGAGACCGATCTGATGATGGTTTTATGATGTCCAACCGTGAGGTGGAATCATTGTTTGACGGGTTGAGGTGGATGGCATCTGGAAGCCCTGAATAATTTTTGATTGATGTCTTCTATGAGATCCCACATTCATGCTTGGGATATGGCACGGGGGTGAATGGATGAAGAGATATTTGGCTCAACCATTCTATAGTCGGGTGGAATGTGGAAGTCCCATCTCGGGTTTGGATTTTGCATCATCAATATGAGGTTATTTATCCTTGTATTTATATGAGTAATATACTGGATTATATGTGGTCTATATCATTTTGATTTCATGAGTATTTATACTACTATTATGTTGGTTATTTATATACTTTATGATAGTAGCTATGTATGGCTCTCATCATGTTTCTAATAGTAAATGAATGATCAATGTATCTATGACCTAATGGATGAAATGACAGTTGATGTGCCGAGCCATCAATATTTCTTAGCAATTCTCAACTAAGCACGAGAACCCTATGCTTAGATCAGTTGTTTACACCTATAGATTACATATTCATGATATCGTTGATGAAATGTTTCTCATGGCTAGTATGTGTCGAGTCAAGGTGTCATTCAAATGATTGAGTTTGCACTGTCATTTCCTTCTTAATTTTTTGTTATGGAGGTATCATCTAATTCTCGGCAGTGGCCCAGGCTTTGGGCCTTAAAAATGTGGCTTAATTCCTAGGGACTCTGTCACAAAACTGAACAAAAGAGTCCCTGTGATCCTGGTCTAGGTGTGATGAAGGACCCTTCCAAGACCTTTTACTTTCGTGATGTGTTAAATTACATTTTTAAAAGAACATTAATGAATACATGTGCATGCTGTAAAGAAGAGGAACATGACAAACATCAACAACATAAAAACATAAGCATTGATAACGGAGTTCACCTAGGAGGGACTATGTCTCCAGGCTTCGGTGTCAAGATGGTGTAGGCCGCTGGATTAAATGTTGTCAATAGTCTTGATGCACATAAGAGGTGATGTTGTTATCATACTAGGAAAATTCCCTCAAGCAGGAGTGGCACCATGAGATGTTCCACTACGGGAACTCTTAGTCAAAAGACTCCTATTAGTATGACACAAAAACTCATGCATGATGAGCATCCCGCCAACATGGCATAAAAGGGATCTCAAAGCAAACATGCATGGTGACACATGAGTATCCCATCAACATGCAACAAAGGGATCTCAAAACACAACATGACAAATCATGACACTAAGTACATCACATAGATGATTTCGCATCACATCAAGTAGGAATCATGAAGCAAGTATGAAAACAAGATTGCACATCAAACATCAACAGGGATCTGTGCAGCACAATGCATAGCAAAAGAAGTACATGAACACACTATATATACCTCACAACCAAGGGCCATCTGAAGAAGCGGATGTCAAACTACTGAAGTTGTTCGGGCCATCGATCTCACGACATCAATCACATGGAAATGACTACTCGCACATGAATGTTGACACCTGCATCCAACTTAGAAAAGTGGCTAAAGAATAGAATGAGCAAATGAAAAATCGGAATGCACCACTAGATTTTTGATGTCGAATAGTGCAAATTCGACTGTCCAATTTTTGAATTCTGAGAAGTTGAGAATCTTGGGCTCAAGGAATCTTTTAGATTTCCCCTAGATTCTTCAAAGATTCTACTCCATGGGTGGACTGGAAATCTCCAACTCCAAACGCAAATTTGACCTCGCCATTGTGATCCCTATAGAAAACCATGAAAAACGACTGTAAACTTTACTATATTCTGACATGGAGAAAAATTACCTCCTCGGGAAAATTGTAAGGATCATGGTTCCACTCCCTGCTTTTGCAGTGATCATGGTTCCACCTGCATACTGGAAAATGGCCAAAAAATGCAGAACTCTGATGGATACACAAACAGCTCCATTGCATTTGTGGTGTCGAGAAGTGCTGAAACCATATTATAAAATTTGTCAAAATCTGACAAAGTGAAATTTCACCCCTCCTGCAAAATGTTGCCTTGAACTGCATGCCAAGATTCTGCCTCCTCTGTCTCAAAATTTGTGCCCGCTCCTGGTTCCTCCATCTATCCCGAAACTACGTGCAAATGATGTTTAAATAAAAAATGCAGGCGGATTGTACAAGAAAATCCATTTGGTAGATTGGTTAAAATCTTGCACTATGAGGAGGAGGTTGGTGGTCAAACCCCGACCCCTCCAAATTTAAGTGCCTTTTGTTTCATGAAACTACAATGTATTGGTTTTGGGGTTCGGGTTCACCTTGGGTGGCCTACCCCATAACCCCACAACAATTTGAATGGCGTTGTATTAAATTGGGTGCGTTATTGTTTGGTATGTTGGTACTGTTATGGATGGCACATTAATTTGTTTGATACCCGTGACATGGGGCTGCCCGGCAGGGGACGACCCATGTGGGTTGGGCGGGTTCAATCCCCACCGGCCCTACATTAAACATGGGCATATGGTTAAGGTTTGGGGAGGGGGTGTGGGTCGGGTCCACCGGAGGTGGCTTTCCCACCCCAAATAACATTACAGTTATTAACGTGCAGTTGGAGGAGGGTTTGGCGGGGTCATGGATGCCAACCCAACATTTGAAATTTAGAATAGTGTGGTGCGGTTTGGATGGTGGGGGTCATGGCCCATCGGCCTTTTAATAAAGAATATTTTGTTATGTAGTTTTGGGGTGGTGGGGGTGGTGGCTTGCCACCTCATTTATAATTTTTTTGTCTTTTATTGAAATAGAGGTGCTTCTCAAATCTTTAGAAAATAAGGGATATTGGGAAATTAACGACGCCACAATTTCGACCGATTTCGGGTGTTAGGTTTCATGCCTCGGGGTCGGTCAAATTGTAGGACACTTAAACCTGGCCCACAACCCAATTTTAACCAAAACTTTGACTAACTCGTTCTCCCTCATACGAGCTCGGAGTGACAAACCGTTCACACCTACGCGATCAGGATGATGAGATCTACACTCTAGTCCTGAGTCAACATCATTCTGAACACTTTGATTTTCAAGTGTTCATAAGCCCTCTTTGTCCCGTGTGTCTCTGGAGCCACCTGGATCAATCCTCCCCGTTGAGGGGCTTTTGGTCCTCCAAAAACATGAAAAGTAATCTACAAATTCTCTATACCTTGTCTGCATCACAAGCGTCCTGAAAAGGTCTTGCTTCCATCTCCATCACCTTTGTTCTTCGGAGTTGTAAGCGATGAGCCAACACTTGCAACCTCTACAACCTGTAGTACACTATTTTTAAAATTACATGCTTGACTTTCATGACCAACTAATGACCCGAGCATCCCATACTTTCCACGAGTTTATAACACATACTCGGCGGTCAAGTTTACAACAACATGGACACAATACCCCAGCTATGAAAACAAGGCCAACATATCATTGTTGCTTCAACAAGTGATGGAAAACTCATCATCACTGCAACAAATGATTTACAAACACTAAAGCCAAACATTATTTGCTTTTGAAAAGTGATGGAAACACGACATCACTTTCACAGTTTATCATGCAACACAAAATAAGACTAGACATCATTGTTGTTGAACAAGTGATGGAAAACGCATCATCACTTTTACATTTCAAAATGCAAAAAACGATTTACAAAAGAATGACCATGAAATGCTAACATGTCTAAAAACCATTTTTCACTTATCAATGTGAATGGGTCGCCTCCTTGTGGCGCATTCTATGGTCAAACAACCATTTCATCTGGTTCATGTATTGACACTTTGTCTTTAAGGCGTTACTCTGGATGGAGCCTCCAACAAGTGGCTCTTTGATGGCCACTTCTGTCACAATGATTGCAATACATATTCTTTCTCTAGATCTGTTTAACCTGTTTCCTTACATGCTATTGAGAGGGTCTTTCATGCCTCATCGTTTTGTGTGTTGCCATTCTTTTCCAACACTTAGAAAATGTATGGTTATGTAATCCACAAAAGGTACATGTTTTTCGATGCCATGTTTTACGTCCATTATTATCAACATGATCATAACCGAAATGAACATTTGAATGTCGAGAGTGGTTATACCTTTCCTTGTTATCTCTGGTGTAAGTATGGCGATGAGAGCTTGCCTTAGCTCTGTCCTTGCAATGGAAACTACCATGGGATGATGGGGATTTTTTCCCATCATTCTCTTTCCTTGACCATTTTGATGATGTCTTAGATGAATCTGACACCTTCGAGCATTCTCCTTTAGTGTATCTCGATCCTTCAAATTGAGGTCTCTGCACAACCTCTAATGGTTGAGTTATGCCTTGGTTATTGACACCAAGTTCTTTCTCCTCCTCATGCCTCACCCTGGTAAGGAGCCTCATGTTTGTCCCTGTAATTGGGATCTCCAAATCTCCAACAGAAATCATACTATGTGAAGATGAAATCAAAAGGAAATCAACATCTTTTACCTGCTCTGCCAATTTGGAAAGAACTGTTGATGGCTTCTCATCATCTGTTTTTGGTGATTCGCTAGCTGTCTCAATGCATTCCCCAACTTCCCTTCTGACATACCCAAGTCCTGCCTGACGGGGTAAATCTTCTACTTTGATGGGGTTGACAATGCCTTGGCCATTAATGCCCAATCCCTTTCCTTCGTACCCCATTATCTTCAACAGTTTGGAGCCAATTCCTATGGTATGATTTTCAAAAATACCGAAATCATCATCAGGAAACATACATGAAGATGGAGAACTAAAATTTACCTCACATGGGTCACGCTGCAACTTTTCCAAGGGCTCATCCTTTGCTTGCAGCTATCATAGAAACTTTGTTTCTCCTCTTTCTATTCATGTAGACGCATCTTCAATTCAACGCTTTCTGTTTGAATATTATGGTTGTTGTGCTTCAGTTCTTCCAGGGCCTCTTCTATGGATCACAACTGAAGTTGCAATTGCTCCTTTTCCTCTGTCCCTTTCTATAGAATTTCATACAATATCTCCACTCTTTTGGAAATGTTGAGCATGGCCTTGTACATCGCTTTTTCATCCTCTATCGCTGCATGTTCCATTGTTCACGTTGTAATTCACATCAACGCAAAGACTACTCTGATACCACTTGATCCTGGTCCGGGTGTGACGAAGGACCCTTCCAAGACCTTTTACTTTTATGGTGTGTTAAATTGCATTTTTAAAAGAACATTAATGAATACATGTACATGCTGTAAAGAAGAGGAACATCACAATCATCAACAACATAAAAACATAAGCATTGATAATGGAGTTTGTACAAGAGGGACTACGTCTCCGGACCCCGGTGTTAAGATGGTGTAGGTTTCTTCATTAAGGGTTGTCAATAGTAGTGATGTACATAAGAGGCGATGTCATTAGCATACTAGGAAAATGCCCTCACGCAGGAGTGGTGTCACGAGATGTTCGACTACAGGAACTCTCAGTCAAAAGACTTCTATCAGTGTGACACAAAAACTCATGCATGATGAGCATCCTGCCAACATGGCATAAAAGGGATCTCAAAGCAAACATGCATGGAGAAACATGAGTATCCCATCAACATACAACAAAGGGATCTCAAAACACAACATGACAAATCATGACACTAAGTACATCACACAGATGATTCCGCATCACATCAAGTAGGAATCATGAAACAAGTATGAAAACAAGATACCACATCAAACAACAGGGATTTGTGCAGCATAATTCATAGCAAAAGAAGTACATGAATACACTGCATATACCTCACAACCAAGGGCAATCTGAAGAAGCAGATGTCAAATTGCTGAAGCTGTTCAGGCCATCTATCTCATGACATCAATCACATGGAAATGGCTACTCACACATGAATGCTGACACCTACATCCCACTTAGAAAAGTGGCTGAAGAATAGAATGAGCAAATGAAAAATCTGAACACAGCATCAGATTTGTGACGTCGAATAGTGAAAATTGGACTATCCAATTTTTGAATTCTAAGTTGAGAATCTGGGGCTCAAGGAATCTTTTAGATTCCCCCTAGATTCCTCAAAGATTCTGCTCCATGGGTGGACTGGAAATCTACAACTCCAAAGGCGAATTTGACCTTTCCGATGCGATCCCTACGGAGAACCATGAAAAACTACTTTAAACTTGACTATATTCCGACATGGAGAAAAATTACCTCCTCGGGAAAATTGCAAGGATCATGGTTCCACTCCCTGTCTCTGCAGCGATCATGGTTCCACCTGCATACTAAAAAAATGGCCGAAAAATGTAGAACTTTGATGGAGACACAGAGAACGCCATTGTGTTCGTGGCATCAAGAAGTGCTGAAACCATATAAAATTTGTCAAAATTTGACAAAGTGAAATTTCACGCCTCCTGCAAAATGCTGCGTCAAACTACATGCCAAGATTCTGCCTCCTCTGTCTCAAAATCCATGCCCACTCCTGGTTCCTCCATCTATCTTGAAACTCTGTGCAAATGATGTTTAAATAAAACAACTCGGGCGGATTGTACAAGAAAATCTGTTTGGTAGATTAGTTAAAATCTTGCATTATGAGGAGGAGGTCAGGTGGTCAAACCCCAACCCCTCCAGATTTACATGCCTTTTGTTTCATGAAACTGCAATGTTTTGGTTTTGGGGGTCGAGTCCACATTGTACGGCCTGCCCCATAACCCCGCAACGATTTGAATGGCATTGTACTAAATTGGGTGCGTTATTGTTTGGTACGTTGGTACCGTTATGGATGGCACATTAATTTGTTTGATGGCCATGACATGGGGCCGCCCAGTGGGGGCCGGCCCACGTGGGCAGGCGGGTTCAATCCCTGCTGGCCCCTCATTAAACATGGGCATATGGTTAAGGTTTGGGGAGGGTGTGTGGGTCGGGCCCACCAGAGGTGGCCTGCCCACCCCAAATAACATTACGGCTATTAATGTGTGGTTGGAGGAGGGTTTGGCGGTGTCATGGCTACCAACCCAACATTTAAAATTTAAAATAGTCTGGTGCGTTTGGCCAATGGGGGTCATGGCTGATCGGCCTTTTAATAAAAAATATTTTGTTATGTAGTTTTGGGGTGGTGGCGGTGGTGGCCCGCCACCTCATTTATAATTTTTTTGACTTTTATTGAAATAGAGGTGCTTCTCAAATATTTAGAAAATAAGGGATATTGGGAAAATTAATGAGGCCGCAATTTTGACCGATTTCAGGAGCTAGGTTTCATGCCTCAGGGTCGGTCAAATTGTAGGACACTTAAACCTGGCCCACAACCCAACTTTAACCAAAACTTTGATTGGCTCATTCTCCCTCGTACGAGCTCAGATTGATGAACCGTTTGCACCTATGCGATCAGAACGACGAGATCTACACTCTGGTCTTGGGTCAACATCATTATTAGCAATTTGATTTTCAAGCATTCATAAGCCCTCTTTGTCCTGTGCATCTCTAGATCCACCTGGATCGATCCTCCCCACTGAGGAGCTTTTGGTCCTCCAAAAGAATGAAAAGTAATCTACAACTTCTCTATACATTGTCTGCATCACAAGCGTCCCGAAAAGGTCTCGCTTCCATCACCTTCACCTTTGTTCTTCGAAGCCTTAAGCGATGAGTCGACACTTAGAACCTCTGCAACCTGTAGTACACTATTTTTCAAATTACATGCTTGACTTTCATGACCAACTAATGACCCAAGCATCCCATACTTGCCACGAGTTTATAACACATACTCGGCGGTCAAGTTTACAACAAGATGGATGCAATACCCCAACGATGAAAACAAGGCCAACATATCATTGTTGCTTCAACAAGTGATGGAAAACTCATCATCACTGCAACACATGATTTACAAACACTAAGGCCAAACACTATTTTCTTTCGACAAGTGATGGAAACATGACATCACTTTCACAGTTTATCATGCAACACAAAATAAGACTAGACATCATTGTTGTTGAACAAGTGATGGAAAACACATCATCACTTTTACATTTTAAAATGCAACAAATGATTTACAAAAGAATGACCATCAAATGCTAACATGTCTAAAAACCATTTTTCACTTATCAATGTGAATGGGTCGCCTCCTTGTGGTGCATTCGATGGTCGAACAACCGTTTCATCTGGTTCATGTATCGACACTTTGTCTTTAAGGCACTGCTCTGGATGGAGCCTCCAACAAGTGGCTCTTTGATGTCCACTTCTATCTCAATGACTACAATACATCTTCTTTCTCTAGATCTATTTAACATGTTTCCTTACATGCTGTTGAGAGGGTCTTTCATGCCTCATCCTTTTGTGTGCTACCATTCTTTTCCAACACTTAGAAAATGTATGGTTATGTAATTCACAAAAGGTACATGTTTTTCGATGCCATGTTTTACGTCCATTATTATCAACATGATCATAATCGAAATCAACATTCGAATGTCGAGAGTGGTTATACCTTTCTTTATTGTCTCTGGTGTAAGTATGGTGATGTGAGCTTGCCTCAGCTCTTTCTTTGCAATGGAAACTACCATGGGATGATGGGGATGTTTTCCCATCATTCTCTTTCCTTAACCATTACAACGATGTCTCGAATGAATCTGACACCTTTAAGCATTATCCTTTAGTGTATCTCGAGCCTTCAAATTGAGGTCTCTGCACAACCTCCAATGGTTGAGTTGTGCCTTGTTTATTGACACCAAGTTCTTTTTCCTCCTTGTGCCTCGTCTTGGTAAGGAGCCTCATGTTTCTCCCTGTAATTGGGATCTCCAAATCTCCAACAGAAATCATACTATGTGAAGACGAAACTGAAAGGAAATCAACATCTTTTACCTCCTCTGCCAATCTCGAAAGAACTATTGATGGCTTCTCATCACCTGTTATTGGTGATTTTCTAGCTGTCTCAGCACATTCCCCAACTTCCTTTCTGACATACCCAAGTCCTGCCTGATAGGGTAACTCTTCTACTTTGATGGGGTTAACAATGCTTTGGCCATTAATTCCCAATCCCTTTCCTTCATACCCCATTCTCTTCAACAGTTTGGAGCCAATTCCTATGGTATGATTTTCAAAAATAGTGAAATCATCATCAGGAAACATACATGAAGATGGAGAACTAGTTTTTGCCTCACATGGGTCACGTTGCAACTTTTCCAAGGCCTTGTCCTTTGCTTGCAACTATCGAAGCAAACTTTGTTTCTCCTCTTTCTCTTCATGTAAACGCATCTTCAATTCAGTGTTCTTTGTTTGAATATTATGGTTGTTGTGCTTCAGTTCTTCCAGGGCCTCTTCCATGGATCGCAACTGAAGCTGCAATCGCTCCTTTTCCTCTATCTCTTTCTATAGAGTTTCATCCATTATCTGCATACTTTTGGAAATGTTAAGCATTGTCTCGTACATCGCTTTTTCATCCTTTGTCGCTGCATGTTCCATTGTTCATGCAACAATTCACATCAATGCAAAGACTGCTCTGATACCACTTGATCCCGGTCCGGGTGTGACGAAGGACCCTTCCAAGACCTTTTACATTCGTGATGTGTTAAATTGCATTTTTAAGAGAACATTAATGAATACATGTGCATGCTGTAAAGAAGAGGAACATGAAAATCATCAACAACATAAAAACATAAGCGTTGATAATGGAGTTCTTACAGGAGGGACTATGTCTTCGGGCCCTAGTGTCAAGATGGTGTAGGCCGCTGCATTAAGTGTTGTCAAGAGTAGTGATGTACAAAAGATGTGATGTCGTTATCATACTAGGAAAATGCCCTCACCCAGGAGTGGTGCAATGAGATGTTCCACTACAAGAACTCTCAGTCAAAAGACTCCTATTAGTATGACACAAAAACTCATGCATGATGAGCATCCCGCCAACATGGCATTAAAGGGATCTCAAAGCAAACATGCATGGCGACACATGAGTATCCCATCAACATACAACAAAGAGATCTCAAAACACAACATGACAAATCATGACACTAAATACATCACACAAATGATTCCGCATCACATCAAGCAGGAATCATGAAGCAAGTGTGAAAACAAGATCCCACATCAAACATCAACAGGGATTTGTGCAGCACAATGCATAGCAAAAGAAGTACATGAACACACTGCATATACCTCACAACCAAAGGCCATTTGAAGAAGCAGATGTCAAACTGCTGAAGTTGTTCAGGCCATCGATCTCACGACATCAATCGCATGGAAATCACTGCTCACACATGAATTCTAACACCTGCATCCCACTTAGAAAAGTGGCTAAAGAATAGAATGAGAAAATGAAAAATCCGAACACACCATAAGATCTGTAACATCGAGTCGATTGTCCAATTTCTGAATTATAAGAGGTTGAGAATCTCGGGCTCAAGGAATCTTTTAGATTCTCCCTAGATTCCCCAAAGGTTTTGCTCCATGGGTGGACTGGAAATCTGCAACTCCAAAGTTGAATCTGACCTTGCCATTGTGATCCCTGTGGAAAACCATGAAAAATGACTGTAAACTTGACTATATTCCGGCATGGAGAAAAATCACCTCCTCGGGAAAATTGTAAGGATCATGGTTCTGCTCCCTGTTTATGCAATAATCATGGTTCCATCTGCATACTGAAAAATGGCCAAAAAATGTAGAACTTTGAAGGAGACATGGATAGCACCATTGCATTCGTGGCATCGAGAAGTGTTGAAACCATATAAAATTTGTCAAAATTTGACAATGTGAAATTTCACCCCTCCTGCAAAATGTTGCCTCAATCTATGTGCCAAGATTCTGCCTCCTTTGTCTTGAATTCCGTGCCTGCTCCTGGTTCCTCCATCTGTCCCAAAACTATGTGCAATGTTGTTTAAATAAAACAATGATGGTAGATTATACAAGAAAATCCGTTTGGTAGATTAGTTAAAATCTCGCATTATGCGAAGGAGGTCAGGTGGTCAAACCCCGACCCCTCCAAATTTACATGCCTTTTGTTTCATGAAACTGCAATATATTAGTTTTGGGGGTTGGGTCTACATCGTGTGGCTCGCCCCATAACTCCGTAATGATTTGAATGACGTTGTACTAAATTGGGTGCGTTATTCTTTGGTGCATTGGTACTGTTATGAATGGCGCATTAATTCGTTTGATGGCCGTGAAATGGGGCCGGCCAGTGTGGGCCAACCCACGTGGGCCAAGCGGGTTCAATCCCCACTAGCCCCTCATTAAACATGGGCATATGGTTAAGGTTTGGGGAGAGGATGTGGGCCAGGTCCACCTGAGGTGGCCTGCCCACCCCAAATAACATTACGGTTATTAACCTGCGGTTGGAGGAGGGTTTGCTAGGGTCATGGCCGCCAACCCAACATTTGAAATTTAAAATAGTGTGGTGCGGTTTGGCTGGCGGGAATCATGGGCCGTCGGCCTCTTAATAAAAAAGATTTTGTTATGTAGTTTTGGGGTGGTGGGGGTGGTGGCCAGCCACCTCATTTATAATTGTTTTGACTTTTATTGAAATAGAGGTGCTTCTCAAACCCTAGGTATATAACAGGTGGTAAGTAGTATCTTGTGCGCTCTTGATTTGATATTAGTTGTGCATGATTTCACACGATATTGCGTGATAGCCATCGGATCAAGGAGGATTGATCAACGGTGGATATCGGCCAAGCTAGTTGGCAATCAGGTGACGCGATAACCATCGAATCAAGGAATGAGATTGATCGCAGAGATTTAATGTGCTAAGGAAGGCATCGATATATGTGCAAATGTTTGAAGGATGGCGGAAAGGTAACGTTTTAAGTGTGGGTTATGAAATATTCCTATTATATGGAAATTATAATAGAAATAAGTGGGATTAATGTTTTATGGGTTATGTTTGAGTTCTAACCAAAGTCTAAAGACTAGGTTATGGTCGATAAGCACCGGAGGTGGAAATAACCCAAAGTCGAAACCTGTGGGATAGTTAGATAACTGTTTTCACATAGAGTTTATTTAAGGAGTCTTAAACCTTGACTTATGGAAGGTTTCCTAAGTATGGAATTTTGTAATTCCTGGGACACATGTATATGACGTGCAATTTTATATTCATACTATGGGTATATGTGGCTTAGGTTGCATCATCAAATACCACTTCAGGCATCTGTAGCTTAACCACTTTCAACCTCATCTCTCCTTTCTCCTAACTTGACTGCTACCACGTGTGTAATGAACTAACTATATTCTCCTCATTCACTGACTGAAGGTGGCCAAGTGAACTGGCCACCTTTTTCTTATAAAACCAACTCTTTCACAACTCCACATGTTTAATCATATTATGCTAATGAGAGAGTGGAAGCGAGATACATACCTATGGTAAGATGCCTTGATGTTGCTTACTGGAGAGTGAAGTCCTTGTTGTGTATTGGTTGCATGTGATTTTCTCTTTTTTTATTGTCCTCCTTTGATGTTTTTCCTTGATGTGCAGGTACTATATAGTGATGTTGATGATCCTGCTGCTACTGCTAAGCTCTATAGGAGCTTCTTTGACCTTTGGATCTCCATGCTGAAGCTAATTGCAACCTGTTATTTTTGTTTTGTTGGATAGGCTACTACAAGATTCCCTACAGGATGTCCTGTAGCTGCCTCTCCCTCAAAAATTTGTAATCATTTCTTCACTTCTGGAGCATGAGGATGTTTGTCATGGGGAGAGAAGGGGTCTAGGGATTATATATATATATATATATATATATATATATATATATATATATATATATATATATAATATATATATTATATATATATATATTATATATATAATATATAATATATATATATATATATATATATATATTATTGAAACTGATTTTATTGGATGAATGCAGGGGTGATCATGGTGGAGAGAGACATGGTGATGAGATGGTGAAATAGATACCTTTTTTTTGACATAAGTAGGTCATCGTCTTGCTCTAGGGTTACTTTCCTTGGGATTCCAAAGCCACTATAATTCCTGTAGGATCATCTTGTAGGTTTTTAGGGAATCCTATAGGTTTACAGGGAATTTTTTAGAAAACACAGAACCCTTGCAAACTGAGCTAGATGAGTTAAAAAAATGGAGGGAATGATGGAATGATGAAGGATATGGAATGGAGGAATGAAAAAATGAATTGTATAGGTTCTTTTGATCCTGTCTGATTGCTCTGATCCTCCTCCTACTGACATGCAAACAACATTTTGAAAATTTTCTTTTCACCCTTTATTTTTTTTATTTTTTTTTGTTTTTATTTTTTGAAAACAACTAGACTGCCTCCAAGATGTTTTCATTCTAGTTGCTTGCCCTCGGTGCCTCAAAAGAGGTTTTCATCCAGAGATGTTCTTTATCTCTTTTTTTTCTTTTGACACCATTGGGCTGCCTTAAGAGGTTTTCAACCCAACAGTGGGACTCAGGTGCCTCATGGAGGTTTTCCTCTGAGTCTCCTTATTTTTCTCTCTTTCTTTTTTCTTCTTTCTCTTTTCTAGTGACTTGATCGGGTAGAAGATGAGACTTGCTCCACTACCATCATTGTCTTGGTGATGCCATCAATGAATTATTGCTCTGACAAGGACTTCTTGTAGACCTTCAATATGTGCCCATTGGCAAGGAATAACCTCTGCATCAATGGTTCTTATCTGCACTAAACAATTATCATGACACTTCTCTACGACATAAGGCCCTAACCATCAAGTCAATAACTCACCTTTAAAATCTTTGTATCTGGAATCATACAACAAAGCCCAATCACCTTCTTGAAGTTTTTTGTCCTTTATGTTCTTGTCATGCCAAATCTTCCTTTGAACTTGAGTCACCTCTGTGTGTAGGAGGGCCTACATTCTAAACTCATCTAACCCTTTCAACCGGAGAAATCTTTCTTCTTGTGCACTGGTGAGATCAAGATCTAGTTGTGCTACCATTCTTAATGTGTTGTACTCAAATTCAGTGGACAACAGGGCCTTCTTCCCATAGAAAAACTCATAGGGAGTGAATCTAGTGGTGGTATTCTAGGTGGTATTGTAGGCCCAAGTGGCCTCAACTAATCTATCTTCCCAATATTTTCTACTGCTGCTAATCACTTTGGTTAGTATGCCCTCTAGCACTTTGTTGGTCACCTCCACTTGCCCATTATCTTGTGGGTGGTAAGGAGTGGATGTTCTATGCTTCAACTTGTGCTGGCTTGATAAATTTTCAATCATGTGAGATGTAAAATGGCTACCTTGATCAGTGACCAGTTCTCTAGGGTACCCAAATTTATAAAATACATTTTCCCTTAAGAACTCAGCCACTTTCTCCTTTGTTTTTGCCTTGATTACCTTGGTTTCAACCCACTTGGTCAAATAGTCAGTGCAAACAATGGTGTACTGCTTTTGCCTGGATGTAGGGTCAATAGGTCCAATGAAATCCATGCCCCACTTATCAAATGGATCAAAATTCACTTGATGTTGCAGAGGCATTTCATCCCTTGGAGTAGGCTTTCCCATCCTTTGGCATCGCTCACACTGACTAGTATACCATCTCACATCCTAATGAAGAGTGGACCAATAATACCCAACTTGTAGCACCTTGAATGTTGTCCTCTTGGCTACAAAGTGACCTCGACAAGGCCCATCATCATAGGTCAGAAGGATGTCAAAGACATCCTCCTCCCTGACACATCTTCTTAGAATTTGATCCGGGCCTAGTTTCAAGAGGTTGCCCTAAATCCAAGTGAATGGGACTCTCTTCCTAACAATCTTGCTTTTCTCTTTGGAGGACAAATTCATTGGGAATAGTGCAGACACCAACTAGTTTGCTATGTCAGCAAACCATGGAGAGAGAACTGAAATGGCGAATAAGTGTTCATCTGGTAACTGTTCATCAACCATTTCTTCCTCCCCTATAGGCAAAGTTAATCTAGATAAAAAATATGCAACATTCTCCTTGTCAGGTTTATCAATAATAGTTAGATCAAATTGTTGTAATAAAAGTAACCACCTAATAATACGGGCATTCACATTAGGTTTATTCATAAAATATTTAATTGCAGCATGGTTAGTATGTACAAATGTTTGGTAACGTATAATGTAGTGCCTAAATTTGTTCAATGAATGCGCAACAGCTAGGAGTTCCTTCTCAGTTACTGTATCGTTCAGTTCGGCCTTTGACGGATTCTTACTGATGAAGTAAGTCGCATAAGGTAACCTGTCATGTATCTAGCCTAGAGTTGCTCCTATGGCTTTGTGAGAGGCATCAACATGTATATGGAAAGGAAGGGCTCAATTTGGGCCTCGGAGAACAGGTACAGTGGTCAACCTGTCCTTCAGGATGTCCAGGGCCTCTTGACAACTTTTTGACCATAAAAATTTAGTCTTTGGCCAATACCCCAAATAAAGGAGAAGATAACTTGCTGAAGTCTTTTATAAACCCTCGATAGTATCCATATAAACCTATAAAACTCTTTATATCTCTCTATTTTTGCAAAGGTAGGACCCTTTGGATGATGGCTATCTTATTTGGGTCCACCTTCAGTCCTTTCTGGGATATTGAATGAACTAGAACAGTCCCTGCAGTCATCAAGAACTCACATTTTTTGGGACTGAGGGACATGTTCATTTCAATGCATTTGTTCAACACCTTACTTAAGTTGGACATAGTCTCTTGGAAATCACACCCATAGGGTGTAAAATCATCAATATAAATTTCTACTGCATCATGGACTAGCTCGACAAAGATACTTAAGTTTGCTCTCTGGAAAGTGGCAGGGGCATTGCATAAGCCAAAAGGAAGGACCGTATAAGAGAAAGTACCCCAAGGACAAGTGAAGGTGGTTTTATCATAGTCTTCTGGGCTGATCTGGATTTGATTGTACCCGCTAAACCCATCTAAGAAATAGAAAAACTTTTTCCCTGCCAATCCATCTAGCACTTGGTCAATGAAAGGTAGATGGAAATGGTCCTTCTTTGTTTCTTTGTTTAACTCTCTGTAATCGACACAAATACTCCACTTTCCATATTTCTTTGGAACCAAAACCAAAGGAGAGACCCACTCATTATCTGAGATAGGGTAAATGAATCCTGCATCTAGCAACTTTTGCAGTTCTTCTTTGACTATATCCTTGAGAGCTGGATTCATTCTCCTTTGGGGTTGTTAGACAGGTTTGCAACCTTGTTTGATATAAATGTGGTGAGTAGACACTGAGGGGTGCACTCCCTTCATTTCTTTGTAACTCCAAGCAAAGGCATCCATATGCTCCTTTAGCATGTTGCACAACTTTTATTCTTGGTGTATAGAAAGAGATGCATTGATTTTCAAAGTTCTCTCAAGGATGAATTCTATGGTTTTGACATGGGAAGGGTTTGAATCAGCTAAGCATAGATCAATCTGATGGTTATTCTAGGTTTCCTTTACTACTTCCTCTAAGGACAAGGTGTCGGGAGTTGGAGGTTGGAGTATGTATTCAATCAAATCATCTTCATTTGGTTGTCCTCCTCCCATGGCTATTTCGAAGGCATAGAGTTGGGCTGATTAGACTTAATATTATTCATCCTCTTCCAACCATAAAGGTAAGTCATGTTCTAGAGATGTCTGAGCAAGAGGGTACAGGACTAACTGCTTGGATATATGCCCATTTTTATAGTCATATTTCCAGCCATGCAGCTGATGTAGGCATTAACAGTGGCTAACCAGGGCCTCCCAAGGATGAGAGGATAACCAGTAAGCTTGGCCTTAGGCTAGAGAACTAGGAAGTCTGCAGGGTACTCCAAAAAGCCAATGGATACCATAACATCCTCCACAATCCCCTCAGAGGTCACTCTAGAATGGTTTGCAAGTTGCAAGACTATTGTGGTCTTTTTCAATGAACCCTGGAGATTGAGCTTGAGCATGGTGTCCTTAGTCATTACATTAATGGAAGCCCCAAGATAAATCAAAGTGTGTGGGAAAATGGTTCCATTGATGTGCACATCTACTACAAGGCTTCCAGGGTCCAAGTACATTGGAAAAATTACCTGCCCTAGCATTAAGTCAGACAACTCTCCAATGACATTAATGGTAGGGGTGTCTCTTTTTCACCTCCCTGGATGCTTGAAACACTTATCCTTAATCAACTTGTTCTAAATAGGTACATCTTGTATGCTTGGAGAAGTGGAATTTTCACACAGATTTTTTAATGTTCATTCTCTTCTGGGGTAGGCTTGACTGGTTTAGTTAATCTCTCAGGAAAGGGTGGTGGATTTATTTTAGGCATTCTTTCCTATCTTTCCTCCTCACTCTCCCTAGGTGGAGGTGGAGGTTGGTTGTCTAGGAGTACTCTCCCAAATCTCAGGTTTATTTCTTGAATCTCCATAGCATAAACAGGGTAGGATGTCTCTCCAATATACACTTGTTGTTCCTGTCCGTTGTTCAGGTTTGGATTTGGGTGGGCAAGCATCTGAGGTTTTTTAGGTTGAGCAGGGTGTAAAAGATATGGTTGAGTAGGTGGTGAAGGAAATAAAGCTGAAGCATTGTTGTATGGGGGCCTCCACCCCTGGGGCAGTGCATTCCACTAAGGTTGTGGCAGAGCATACTGATGAAATGACTCGTTGGTCGACCGAGAATGGTACTAAGGTGCAAAATACCAAGGAGGAGGTGTAGACCAGGAGGGATGAGCAAGGGGGACCACAGAAGGAATGGATGTGGTCTAGTTAGGGTTTTAATATGCATGGGATGACCCTTCCATGCCTTGCTAGTATGGACAAGGCGTATGAGGTCTCTTTTGATTTTTCTAGCAGAGCTGTTCAGTCACCCCTTCAATTCGTTGATGCACAAGTTTTAGTCCAGGTAGAGAAGGGCACTTGTCTGTGGAGTGGTTTTCTTCATAGACTAAGCAAACTTCAATCAAATTCAATGGACATTCATTTTTTAGGTTGCTTCCTTGTGCATCTAGGGAAAAAAATGGCTTAAGGCTCTCTTTGCTTCCTCCTCCTTTCTCTGGATGTGCATAGTGTCCATCTATATGGCAAGGATTTGTAGCATTTCACTTTTGAAATCTTCCAACATATTTCTAATTTCACCTTTGATGGATGTATTGGAAGAGGATGGATTGGCCATTGGTTGACTACCCCTGCCCTTTTTCCTAGATTCCCTAGAATGGTTCCTAAAGACAGTCTTGATATCTTCATAAGGTAGCTGGTAGATGTCCCCTCCTGCTAGTAGGTTTAGGGTATCCAGAAGATTTTCCCTTACCACTCTGAGAAGGACTAGCTTTAGTGACTCAGGATCAAGTTGCATCTGGCCCTTTTGTAGCCAAGCTGGAATCTTTCTTCATAATCCTCTAGGGATTCATCATGCCCTAAGGTCATCCTAAAAATTTCCCCTTTAGTGTCTTTAGATCTACAGTAGTCTCGATACTTGTTGTTGAAGGCTTGCTGCATTTGAACCTAGGTTATGATGCTATCCCTAGGTAAACCCATGAACTAGTGCAAAGTTGCATCCTTGAGAGTGGATGGGAATAGTTTCAACTTCTGCTCATCATTGGTGTAATCATAAGTTCTACATATGAAAGAGAACTCAAACAAGAAAGTGTCTAGATCTTTTGAGGTAAGGCCATGGAAATGAGGAAGAGTAGAGGGGCTTATGTTTTTCATCTTGGTATCCCCATTAGTTTCTTTGATGGGAAAGGAACCCTCACTTCTTTCTCTATCTCCTCTGTCATTTCTATTTTCAGTCATTACGTCAGTTGGAATGGGTTCTCCTTCTTCTTCTCCCCCTGTAGGCTCTTCAAATATCTTTGGTTGTTCACCTAAAGGGTCCTACAATTCACAGCCACCGAAGAAGAGGGAAGGTTGGTTATTTGAAGCAGTAGGGGTATTTGGTAGAAATTTTCCTAAGTTATCCCTATTCCTACAAGGCATGAAAGAAGTGTTTTTGTTTTGTTTTATTTTTTCAAGATTTCAGAATAATTGCAGAATTGAAATCGCAACTGAATGAAAACTGTTAAACACACACATGTCAGAAATATTATGAAAGATAAAACATGAGAGTACATTTATTATTAACAAATGATATACACTTATAGTACATGGTGTGACCGTTGGGTTCCACATCCCAAGGTCTCTTGGACTTCCTTAGTCTATTCAGCTTCCACACTAACCCTTAGAGGATTAGGTGTCCAACATTCCCACCCCCGTAATCCGAAGGGTTATGTATGAGTCCAAGAAGAGATTTGTAATATAAAATGTTCAAAAATGCATGGCAGCACTAGGTTGAATGTGCTCTCTAAAATGTTGGTATAAAGGGCAGTGGTTTAAGGATGACCACCAACACTGGAATGCTTAGTGCAATTCCTAGAACTCTTCCAAACTGGCAAGAAGCTAAAGTCTTCTGCTAGAGGAAGTGCTCCTATTGTTTTGAAGAGGGAAACCTTCAACCATGAAAGGGAGGTCTCACCCCACGTAAAAGGGAGAACTTCAACCTGAAAAGGGAAGTCTCAACCTGTGATGGTTTAAGGATGACCAACAACTCTGGAGTGCTTAACGCAATTCCTGGAACTCTTCCAAAACTGGAAAGAAGCTAAAGTCTTCTGCTAGAGGAAGTGTCCCCAATTCTATTCTTGGAACTCTTTCGAAACTGGCAAGAAGCTGAAGTCTTATGCTAGAGGAAGTGTCCCCAATTCTTTGAAGAGGCATCACTGACTAAAGGCATGTTCAAGGGAATCTTTGTCTTTGGCTACAACTCTAAATCTGGTATGGAAGGATGTGGCTCAAGCTCGCTTGATGTGGCTTTGAAGCTTGTAGATGACCATCATTTCCCCCCTATCAAATACAAGGTGAGATGATGGAGAAAACTCAACTGCAAGAGTGTTCAATACTCTAGAACAAGTTCTGACATGTGACTGGAATATCTTCTTGGCTATTGATGCCCATTGTCAAGAAGCGATCCATCCAAGATGAATCTTTGTTCTTGCAGGAGGTTTGTTTCTAAAGCATTTGTTTGAATAATTACTGGTTTTATGATAGTGCTTACATGGATGAAGATCAAAACAATGATATTTCAGATAGCAAACTCAGTCACAGCGTTGGAATTTCACAATATGTTGTTGTTGCTATGGAAGAGGGGTAAAATCTAGAACATCTGGAGGTGAACTGTCATGAGGAGCAGGTGAAGATGAACCGTCCTTAAGAAATCCAGCACGTTGAAATTGGATTGGTTTGGAGTAGTCCGGAATATGAAAGGACAAGTCCTTGTCATATCCAAGACCAGTTTTGTGCTTGTTGTGGACAAGCTCTTCCCAAGGTCTGGTGATGGGCTTAGGAAGTGTTCGCTGAATTTCTGCATCTGTATGCAATTCTGCTACTTCATTGGGCACTAGATCTGGATCAACGTGCTGCCTATGGGAGTTTGTTTCAATGTTTTGAACAAAAATAGATTCAGAATGATGACTCCTCTGTTTTAATTCTTCTTGCTGAAGTTGAGACTCCAGCTGCAAAAATTCAATGTTTTCTTGTACATTTTTCAAACAGATTTGAATTTTTGTGACAATGGCTTTATCAATCATAATTGTATTGTCCATAGTAGAATGTATTAGAGTATTCATTAATTCTAATACAACACCCATTCTATCCATTTCACAATAATATCACTACAAAAAAATTGATTGGTGTACAACTTTGTCTTCAAAAATCTTCAAGTATGTAGGCTCTCAATATACCTCCATATACCATGCAATTTCATACCATATGACATACTTTTTTCCATGAACATATCCTACACAAAATTACATAGAAAAGAATCTCAACCAACAAATTGTAATAAAGAAGTAGTTGGAAGTATAGAACCTGGTTATACGATGCGATGGAGACAACATATCTCTTCAAAAATCTAAATCAATATATATGACAACCCAACCATTAGCAGAAGTCATAATGCTTGTCTATAACTTGAATATCTATGTATTTTAGCAGCTAGACTTGAATTTCAAACCCCTTCAAATAGTGTACAGGGATGGAATTTGCAACCAAATACTTCAAGCAAGATGGTCTACTAATAATTATCACCAACAGGTACTCTTTGTCAGCAGGGGTAGCGTAGAGAGCTGGAGAAATAAACCCATGGCTTTGAGCATCTGTCGAAGGTATAGCACTAAAGGTTTGTCACTAACCCTTTATGGGTTCCACTCCCCCTCCCTTCGATCTTCACAGTCAGCACAAAAAAATCTCTGCGCAGACCCTCAATCCAACGTTTGTAAACTTCAAATCTAGAATCAGTGGTTTTTCTTGTTCAAAATTTTGTCCCTTTTACGATCTTCTACATCCCAACACTGCCCCTTTCTCCTCATCGCAGCTGAGGCTGCAAAATAATAACAATATTAGCAACAGTGAATTATTCAAGCAGATGGATGATCTGGGGTTTGAGAAGGATATCATGCTTCCCCCTTATAATTCTCAGGCTCAAAACACTTCTATGCTTCACAGTTCTAGTGGGTATCGAGAAGTTGCACAATCAAAGTGGGAACATGACAAGGCTCACTATGAGATGAAAACAATAGAAGTAGTAGAAATTACTATGAAGAAACCTGGTGACAATCTGGTAAACACCCTAGAGGGAATATGTGGGAAATTGACAGAACTGGAACACAAAACCCATCATCTGGAAAGTTCAGTGAGAGAATTGAAAGTATCTGTTGGCAATAGCATGGGGAGACTGATGGACGGATGAGGTCCCTGGAGAAAATTTTAAAATAGCTTCAAACAGGGGTTCAGATCCTTTGTGACAAGCAACAAATAGCTGAGGCTCATTCTCAACATGTGAGCAGATCTTTGAATTCACTTATGCTTGTGGTTACTAATTGGTATTACACTCCTCGCTCCGGCTTGTCTGAATCATCTCCGGTCCACTGCCATACCACTATTTCACATTTTATGTGTTCTCAACTCATTTAATATCACTACACTCCAATTTTCAATCAATCACACATAGCGTTATCAATCGATCCCATGCAGCTCTAAAACCAAGAGATCCCACACAACGTTATATCCCATGCAACGTTATTAATAGAGCATTATATTGATGCGCTGTTACTGCAAGCAGAGTGGTGTGGCGAGCAACATATATGCCCAAAGATTTAAGCCTAAGAGATTTCTCGCTGAAGAAAAAGCTGGCTTAATCCAAAAAACTCATGAAAACTTGAGTGGCTTCCATTCTAGAGGAGACCGGATTAGGGACAGAGCCAAAAAAACCTTACGTTCAGCAAGAAGCACAGTGAGGAGGGCCGAGGGTGGAGTAGTGATCAAGGCAGTGTGGAGGGACGAGTTGCTAGGTGTATAGGAGACCCCTGAGGCTCATATCTTTGAGGCCGACATTCATGGTCTAAACATGATGTCAAATTTTAGGTGGATGAAGTCCTACAAAAAATCGCATGTAGTTTTTCGCGTTGTTTCTTGCTTCCTGAGAATGCTAGGCTTCACGAGGAGGTGAAGGCAAAGATGGAGAAGCTGAAGTAGCCTTAAAATTATTGTGCACAATGAATAGTTAGCAAATACTGCAGTTACCTAAAAACATATGTGGGCTGGCGCACAAACATCTAAAAGGGGGACAAGAAACTAATCTTAGCCAGTGTAATGTTGGCATCAAGAGTTCCAGGAACATTGGCAAAGGGATAGAGTTATACCACCAGCAGTGCCAAGAGTTTTGACCCCAACTCACTCCACAGCACCTCCAAGCAGCAACTAGCTCCAATAGACTCCTTCAATGCACCATTTGACACACCAATTGACTCCTTCAATGCAGTAATGCACTTCAACAATGAATGAGATTTCGTAGGGATTTGACAGAGATGTCAACTTGCAAAATATGCAAAACATAGGCAAAATGGCAGAAAAATGTAGGACAAACTTCTGAAGAAATGGCAGAAGGGAGTTACAAAATGGAGCTGGAAGCCAAAAATGGCGCTGGAGAAATGACAGAGGTTGCAGCTAGAATTTAGCTGAGAAATATTCATGAAATGCAGAACTAATAGAAAAAATGACCTGCATAGAAAGGCCATAAAACAAATGGCTAAAAGTGATTATGCAAGGCAGTAATACGCCTGCTCTAATATCATGTTAAGCGCACACATGGCAGAAAGAGTATGAAAGATAAAACATGAGAGTACATTTATTATTAACAAATGATATACATTTATAGTACATGGTGTGACCGTTGGGTTCCACATCCCAAGGTCTCTTGGACTTCCTTAGTCTATTCAGCTTCCACACTAACCCTTAGAGGATTAGGTGTCCAACAAAAATTAACTGACTGATTGAAAACTAACTTGCAAAATGGAAAAGAAAGAAAAATAAATTAATTTTGTAGAAATGAAGCTAATAGCAAAATGTCGGAGATAAGAAATGGAAAAAAGAAAGAAGAAATCACATATTACTCGAACACCTCCCTGACAACAGTGCCAAAAAATGATGAGCACCAGTACCGCAGCAAGAATGCTACAACTCTTGGGGCTACCAACATTACTTTATTAACCCGGGGTTCGTACAAACTTGGAGGTGACAGTGTTGTATACACAAGTAAACGTGATGGGTCCACTCTTTGTCAATGCTAAACTGGTGATAGAAAACTAAGATTTTTCAAACTAGGCTTCTATGTATTTAGAATAAGCTTGATTACCAATGAGGAAAAAGGGAAATCTATACTAAAATAAATCTTGTCTACTGCAATAAGGAAATAGACTGAAATCAAATGCTTGAACACCATTCACCTAATCTAACTTCTAAGAGGCTTTGCTTCAAGAGAATGCTAAATTATCATATGTGCAATCCTATTTTCCTAGGCATGCAATTTGAAACATCAAACATTCTACTGATGTGCACGTAAATGAACAAAATAACTCTTTCTTTCCTTTTTGTCTTTTTTTCTGTGAAAGTGTGAAAGCTAACTTCTTTTGGTGATGTGGCAGGTAGATTAGGGATGATGGTGGATAGCCAGATGGCTTGGGAGGCAATTTGGGTTCCTTTTCTAGCATCCTAAGGGATTTTTGCACAATTTGGCCTCAAACCAAGCCACTACAGGTCAACCTACAAGATGTCCTAATTCGTCCTACATCATGTCCTAAAGCTCCTACAGGATCCCCTGTATTCCTACAAGATACAACTGAGAGCAAGAGGAGGGATTTGGAAGATGATGTAAGGCTTAGGGAAGGTGAATGGTGGGTCAAATCAATCAAGGGAGTGCCTAGGACTCCTTCATAACTCAAAAACAAAATTGCGAGATGGTTGGATTTTCTCAACAAGCTTGGAGAAGTATTCTTGTGGAATGATGAATTTAGTGAGGGATCTAGTGAAAGAAATTGATAACCATGGATGGATGAGGTTGGGATGGGGTTGTTGATCATGAAATCTCTCTGTACTATTGAAACTTCTGCACTGCATCAAACATTCATATTTATCCATTAATCATGTAAACAAGAAGCTTTTCAATTAACTAAGGAAAACATAATTTCATGAGCTACCTACCTATTTCATGCATGGGAAAAATTGCATAATAATATGAAACCTTGATGAGATCTAATGTAAGACTGAAGATAACAGAAATGACAATTAAATCATATTCTTGAAAACTAGTAAAATGCTAACCTAAGTAACAGAAAACCCTAAATTCCGTGCGGAATCAAAATTCTGTCTTTTTAGGGCTGCATAGTAGTTCTTTCCTCAAACCATGGTCCCTGAAGGGAGGAATGAGGTCAAGTCCACCTATTAACATCTTTTTCATATTTCGTTATATTCCTAAACTAGTGCTGAAGCAATGCACAAATGGAAGCAAACTAATCAAAACCACAACTACTTACAATGAAATGATGCCAAATACAATTAAACCATTAATATATATAATAAACTAAAAATACAAATACAAGAGGAGGAACCTTTTCTGTTAGGGTTGGGTCCTAACCCAAGGGCTTCAACCCTCTGTGTCAACTCAGTGCTGGATCAAGGAAATGCTCATTCTCATTATCAAAATAGAAATTACATAGCAATGTCTTCCATAAGTCTTGAACTCGAACTGGATCAAGGAAATTCTCATTCTCCTTATCAAAATAGAAATTACATAGCAATGTCTTCCATAAGTCTTGAACTCGAAAATGCCTAGTGTTTTTATATCAAAAAGTTGAAATATAATGAGGCTCTAAGCCTCCTTATTTATACAACTAAATTATCTAATGACTTCATTAAATCTAGGGAGGTTCACCTCCCAAACTCAAGATAAATGGCTCTTTAACTGTCACTAGCTTGACTGCCTTTTGATCTTCATGACTTGGTTTCTTGTAACTAAGAGCTAGTGTGATTTGATGGAGGAATATTCGAATGAGTGAGGAGTAAATGAAGAGGATATATCCCCTACAATCTCTCCTCCTTGTCTCATTTGAGGTTTAGCCCTTAATTAGCCAAAATTTCCATGAATGTCTCTCAAAAACCTACAATCAATGCACATTAGTCCACTAGGCATAATATCTCACTTTGACTCATCTCATTAAGAAAAATATAATCAAAACATGTAAGAAATTATGAGAAGAGTTGCTCTGAATAAGCTAGAAAGTGTATTAAGGTCCATATAGTTACCCAATGATGAGGCTCATCATGTTCCCTTTCAAGTTGCATGCTATCACAGGTCTTTAAGGGGTACACTCATTCCCCCTTCCGTGTGTTAGATTCTTTTGTTGGGTAGTGGATCCCCCGCGTAATGGTTTTGGGGCTTAAAGTGCACAATTTTGGGTAATAGTATGGTAAAGGTTCCATGAAGTGCACAGAGCACGAATTGTAATGAGCCAAGTGAAAGGGTTGTCTACCCGAAAATAATGTAAGATAATATAAAGCAATTCGACCATAAAGCAGGGCTCTAGGTTTAGAGGGCAGTTTTTGGTAATCCTAGATAAGATCTAAAGTGTATTGGTTCATAAGGCAATATTGATCCGAGTTTGTAAGTCCATGTCATGGTCGGTAGTAGTTAGTGCAGGCTATGTAGCTATGTGCACGAACCCCTACAGCTGAGTGCGTAGGGCATAATTGGATTGTGCTAAATCAGAAGATTAATAAAGATAAGTGTTCCTGAATTATTGTGCATCTGGTCACAGATCTATATTTTTATTCTTATGTTATGGTTTCATGCATATCTTTAAGATTTAAGGTTTTGTGTGCTGGTTATAACTATTGAATGCTAGATTAAGACTCTAGGAATAAGATAAGATCTATAATAACTACAATAATACTAAGGAATCTAGGAAGTGCCTCACCGGAGAGCTACGCGAGGGCCAGACAACTGTGCAACATAGCGCGAGTGCACAAATCAGTTCATGACCCTGCTAGACCTCATCAAGACATCCCTAGGGTGTGGAAACCTAGTTCTAGCACCCTCCCATACTACCTCGGGTGAGACTTCAGTCCGCGCTTCACGAGTTGTTGTCAAAAGGGCCAGTAGTGCAGGATTTGTTTGGCTAAAACACTTCCGAACCTGGGTCAGGCCCCAATAAGCCAACAAATGGTTCCATTGCCGGGACCGGGATCTACCTAATGGATGTCTAATGTCGGAACACTAGAACCCCATAAAGAAAAAGATTGAAGATTGGTTGGATCATAAGCTTCATGAGCTCATGGTACATGAAAACAAAACCCCGCAGATATCTGAGAAGAGGTGGCTGGATCACTACGTATATATGAAAATTCATGAAATCTTCTTCACGTCTTTCTCTTCAGAGCTATATGATTGGATCACAAGGCTAGCAAACAGTCAGGGAAGGTGCAAGCTTGAGCAACCCATAGTGTGGACTCCAGAGTTGGTATGCAGGCTAGAGGCATCTGAAGATAAGATCGCACTTGTCGTAGATTATTGGCTAGATCAAGTAGTAGGAGGGTTTATCACTGAGTTCGCAATAGATACAACCGTGAGCTACAACAAAGCTGAGCAACGTTTTCTCAAGGGACTGCGAGGTAGGTACATCAAATCCCTGAATACCTGGATTAAGATGTTGTTATGTGAGAAATGAGTGATTCGAATCCATTCATGAGTGGAATGATGCCGAGAGGGAGGGCCTACAAGTGTATCAAAGGGTTAGGAAACAATATTTTAATTTCTCCTCTATGAGAGGGTGAGGAAGAGTGAACTTGGGCTTCTCCAAGGAGTGCAGTCAGTTTGATAAGGCAACGCATTCCACAACTATCATCTCCGCTAACACCACCACACACATCACCGCCTTCACCTACATCTTTGCCCACACCACCTCTACCAAACCATCGGTTTAGCATGGCGAGCGCGATCAAGTTGCCTGTATTCAGAGGGGAAGGGAGTGAAGATACCAATCAGTTTTGGTTCATAGTAAGAGCAGTGGGGGAAGCGCATGGAGTTACGGATGATAACATTAAGAAGGCCACCTTGGTAAGTGCATTGCAGGATCACGCGCTGACTTGGTATATCAAGCACTTGAATGATCATGCAAATCCCAGGATAGTGGAAATCTAGATTGCATTAAACAAAGAGTTTAGCCAGCTGAAATTGGAGACGTAGTCGATCATCAGATTCAAGGAGATTGCGATGCTTCCAGATGAAACCCCCTGAGATCTGGATCAAAGACAGAAGAGCATGATCCGCGAGGCTAACATGACACTAATGGATGCGTAGCACCACACATGGTTTGTGGTGTCATTGACACCACATCTGAGGACGATGCTATCACAACAGAAGCTTTCAGCCCAGGCAGAAGCATTGGAAATAGTGATGAGGTTGCATAAAACTTTGATACAAGATCCTGGGTTGGGAGTCCAATAGATCCACATACAACTACAAAACCTATGCTTGTAGATGCAGAGTTTGAAACAAGATAGGGTGCCCCAGCCAGAAGTACGCAAAGAAGTGCAGTGCATAAAATGTAAAAGCCAGGGCCAAAATAAGGATCATTGTCCAGTATTCATGAACTATTTGGCAGGGGGGGCCAGTGCCATTGAGACCAGAGATGCAGGCAGGGCCAAGTGCGGCACCGCGCTCTGGTGTGTGATCTATCAGGTGGGGGGAAACACATGAAAAACAACTATCATCTATTGCAGAATTTTACACAGACCCCCTAGCAGCTATTTTGTAATTTTTGTAGATCGATGGGCCACAATGAACAAAACTATCAGAGTTATGAATTATTGATGGATCAAACACCTGCCTGCAGGATGCAAATTGAGGCATGAGGTCAGGATCCAACCACAACAATAGTCTATGGTGGGTTCCAGGGACGAGGAGGAATGGGACCCAGATGAGGCCGTGGATAGTTAATTTGCTACAATTATGGAGGACCTGGGAACTACGCACATGACTATACGAACACAACCATAATATCTTGTCCATATTGTGAGAAGTTTGATCATGATATGGTAGACTGTCCTACACTGATCACTCAGATGTGTGAGAAAGGGGTACTACAGCCTATTCCAACCTAGAACATCCAAATGATGAGGGTTGAACCTTGCGATGAAGACCCCAGCGTAAACATGGTACTCAGAAGCGGTGCAACTACAGGGGAAGATAAGAGGAAGCAGCCCAGAGAAGATTCATGGGTTTACAAGGCTCCTACAAAGGAACTGAGTCTGAGTTGGAACGCATGAAGGAAACATTTGAGGAAGCTAAGAAGAGCTTCGCAGAGGCCTCTAATTCAAGTTGTAAGGATCAAATTGAGCCAAGAAAGGATCCTTCTATGCTTACTACCTTTTTAGAGACATGTATGAAGCTGCTACGCAACAATAAGGCAGTTAAGGGATTACAAGAGCTTATCACTTGGTGCACAGGGTCAGGTGAGCCACGTGTGGTCCGTAAACTTGGAAAGCATGCTTTGCACACTCGGAGGAAATGCGATTGACAACACAAATTGGTGAGTATGAGATGGATCAGGTCATCCTAGACTTGGGGTCAGATGCAAATGTGTTACCAAAACAGACATGGGAACCCATGGGTAGGCCTGTGTTGTATTGGTCTCCTATTCAATTACAGACGGAAAACCAACAAAAGATCTTACCCATGGGAAGGTTGCAAGGGGTGATAGTGGACATTGAAGGTGTAAGTTCGCAGACAGGCTTTGAGGTAATAGAAATTGTTGATGACAGTAATCCATACCCCGTGTTACTAGGAATAGACTGGGCCATGGACATGAATGGGGTCATCAACTTAAAAAGACAGAAGATGATATTTGAGAAAAAGTCGCTCCGTGTAATAGTTCTGTTGGACCTAGCTGAGGGATCGTGCTACACTGAACCTGTGCGCGATGAGGACAGTGATGATGAACTGGACTGCATCTACCAGATAACAGTGCAAGACCAGGATCAGGTGAATCTGATAGCGGACAGGAGAATATCATTGGAGTGCGACAATTCCTGCACGTTGGATTAGATGAAGAAATAGAGTGATGGAATAACCGATTGCACGAAGTAACAATGCTAAATTGTAATTTGATGATTGGATCACTATGACACATGACAACTGAAGCAAGGAAACTACGAGCAAATGATGGCACAACAAATGGGAAGGAATTCGTAGACCACTGTGGAGATACCATAATGAAGCAGAAGCGGCACAATGCGCAAAAAGGGGCGCTGTGCACGACAACTACACACGGGTGGAGTACACCTCAGAAGACTAGGAGGAATGCACAGGAATGTAGAAGGTAGCTGCATGTACGGTTTTGAGGTCCCCAATGTCAAACGTGATTTAGGCAACAAGGACAAAGCGGTTTGGGCACCCATCTGTGGTGAGAAACACAACTGTATGTTGTGCAACCACCTCCCCAACTAAGAATCAAAAATCAGAACCTGATGCAGCAACAGGAAAGGCGACACATTCCACCACACGTTCGGGACGGAGCATTCAGAAAAAAATGTGGGATCCTAAACAGAGTTTGTCAGATAAAACAAACCAATTGTAATTTGCGTGTACCAGGGGTTCGATGGGCCTATAGGACCATAAGCAAAAAGAGGTGTGTGAAGATGACCTTACCAACGATCAGACAAGATGAAACTAGGAAGCCGAAGAGAATTCCCCCGACCACCGCCCTAGTAGTTCGAACTAGATGCGAGGACCTAGATAAAAGAATTCGACAGTTACAGGAAGCCATTTGGCGCGGGAGCTTGAAACTTCGTGAACTCGATGAAGAATGGGCACGACTAAGGAGGAAAAGTGTGATATTGGATGAAGAAATCAGCAAAATGAAAACCAGAGCCGCAAAAGCAGACTACACGAATCTAAGAATGAGGAAACCAGGCCTGCCTGGCCCTACTACTACATTGGAGTGAGTTGTGACCCTGCTATCATGGTTGCGACCACACTTTACTAAACAAGGGAGAGTATCATACATAGAAGAGCGCGATGTGCTACTGGATACAAAGGTACTCGAAAGGTGCCCGCAGCCCGGGCTAGTGGGAAAATTGAAACCCCACACTAAGGGTGCGACCACCTGACTATCCATAGGAAGCCTAGTCTCAGTGCTCCAAGAAGTTGGAAGAGGGTGCTGGATTATAAAGGAGTCTGTAGGAGAGTTGCGTGGCTCAGACGTGGCATGCAAAATCAGTATGAAGCACAAAATGCATCCACTTACAAGGGACTGCATTGCCGCATGGGTAGGATGAAAGGTGACCGTTGCAGATACTGGTCATGACAAGATGTCCAATTTAAGACACCGAGGAGTGGACGACGAGCAATTAAGACACAGAGTTAGAACTAGGGTTGAAAGGATCTACCGCCAAAATCACATTAATGAGCCACAAAAGGGGGGAATGATCGAATTTGAATTCAAAGAGGCCTATAAATCACAGGTGGCCCATCACCAAACAACCATTGGCATGTTTAAATTGTGGAATTATCAAACAAGAAGGAACCTGATGAACTTGGAAACTGTAAAACCAAGTCCATGGTTTGAAGCATTTCCAAAGGATACACAGGAGTCCCTGAATAGAATAATGACAACAACTAGGGGAGCTACCTAGAGTTCTATACTGCCAGTAGGAGATACACCAGAAATCCCTAAATCACCCTAGATGTCGAGGCCCAAAAAGGACCCACAGGCAGTAGGACCAGTCCGCATGTCTCCGCGAAATCCCCGGTTCGGCAAACTATCGATGGAAGAGAAAGGTAAAATGGTTAATATTGAAAGCGACAATGAGGAAGAGGACCCTCCAACCCCTGTCAAAGAAATGGAACCAGAGGAAGATATAGAAGAAGACATCTAGCTAGTATGTGCCACAACAAAGCTACCCATGTACATCCCTCTGTGGAAAAGGAGGGTAAAGGTCCCTAAAGATTTGGACGCTGTGACGAGCACACTCAACACCTTGTTCCTCCTCGAAGGGTTCTATTTGAAGGTATAGTTATAGGCTGCGTGCCCACTATAAAGTTTGATGACTGGGACCTCATGGATATTGAGAAGTTCCCACATTTAGAAACTATTGAGTTGATGGAACAAAGTACAGAAGGGGCGGTTGCCACACTACAGCCATGGGCATGGCTGCACGGGGTGGAGGAGGCTGGGCTACTCCACCTCCTATCCATTCCCCACTTCCATCGACCCCCAATTACGATATTTGTGATCAGACAACTGCTTTTCCTGGTGCATAATGGGTACTTGTGGCTGGAGGAGCCCATTCCCATCACGACAGAGCTCATTCATAGGATTTCTCGACTTCCCTGTTCAGGAAGGGACCCCGTAGAAATTGCCAGCCCTGATGGGGACTTGATGCTTGCAAAGGCTATGAAAAAGAAATATAAGCTGGAAAAGAAGCAGAGGGGGTATGTTATTACTAGTATTAAGAAAAAAGGGGTCCGCATAGCTACCGTGTTATTTGCAGGAAAGGTGATGAGAAAGTGCAAAGGCAACGAAGTACTAGCCACAATCATCACACTGGTCGAGTAACATGCCGAAGGGGTACAATTCAACTGGGTGCAATTCCTCTGTGACGAGTTTCTAACAAATTACAGGGAGGCCCAAGAACAAGGTAAGAGCTTCCACTACGCGTGGTTTCTCTTATCCATCCTGTTGGTTACCGACGAATTACTTGAGGACAATCAGTTTCCTTCCCTTGACCAGGACTGGCTAGAGGCAGCAAAATATGTGTTGCTATGGGCAAGAAAGGATGCTATGCAAATCAGAGAAACCAAGATCTTCTAGGTGCTAATGGAGGCAAGCATACAACTATGGATCAACAAATGGCCATGCCTGTTTTCTTTAGTATATGATAGTCTGAAGAACTTTGTAGACTTTAAAGTGGATATCCACAATGTATATATTAGGATGTGCAAGGATCCAGAGCAGAAGTGGACCACACTCCCCTTCATCGCCATAGATGACGCTGTTTTTGTAGTGGTCGATACATGGCCACTGAAATGGTGCACACCAGATGTGGTAGTGTGCGATGAAATAGAGATCCAGAAGCAAAAGGCTATTGCCATGTGGATAACATAGCAAAAATGGAATGAACAACTAGCTGCTAAAGTACGGGCATCTTGGGAGGCAGCGAAGGCCACCACAGAAAAGACTGCAACGACCAGGGCCACTACAACGTAGGAAGAAAGATGCTCGAACATAACAACAGAATAGGGGACAGATGTGATAACGGAAGGCGCAGACCCAAGCACCACCTCGACACAATTGAAATGACCATGCATACTAGAACACATTGGGCCATGGAAGAAGACCAAGGCTTCCAAGTTGGAGGGGAGCCTATTACACTAACCGAGGGTGACCTATATGACATCGGCGACATAGTTTGCAAAGCCACTAGGGAAGTGATCCAAGAGGCAATGATGGAGCAATAGACTATGTTGGGGGCACTCAGGACACAAATTCAGGATCTTCAAGTGTGGTCCCCAGCATAGGGAATGGTCACTTCCCATAGGACCACAGGTACATTAGCGACCGAGCAATTGCTACAAGAAAAAATGGCTAATGTCGTCGTGCTATTGGAGGGGGCACTGACAGTGGATAACGCAGAAGATAGAGCTAAGGTATAATGGTTCAAGGGCCTTGGACTAAACTTGGCTTCCCTTTCGCATGAGATATTATACCAGCTGCAAGATGGAGTGATGACAAAACTTCGTGCTAGGGAAGGATACCAGTACAAATGCTCAGTGAACAGCAGATCAATATTGATCAGTTGAGCCTCCAACGTTGTGAAGCATAGCTCAAACTCAGTAGTTGGAGCAGATCATCGAGGAAGCATGTCATTACATCCCCAAACTCGAGATTATAGTAGATTTACCAGTGGGTATACGGATCCACAAATTAGCCAGTGGATTCCACGAGGCGAAGGAGGAAGCAACAAGGATCCAGTTGGACCTAGACTTGCAGATCGCGGAGCTGAGGCTGAAGGTGTAGCCCTCTACACCACTAGAGGTCAGAAAGCAGTAGCAACATGCCATTCAATATGGGTGAGAAGCAATAACACGTGCTATGTAGGAGTGCACTAGCTTGTTAGATCAGTCACTTATCACGATCACTTCACTATAGGAAGACCCAACATTACAGCAGTTAGAGACAGAAGCATGGGAGTTGTAGCAGGCCTATGATAATGTTTGGGGGACCATGCAGATGGTTGCCATTACCCAGCGAATGACCAAGATGAGGGAGGCCCAAGCTCTCAAGGCACAAGTCAATGTTGCTCACCAGAAAGGAGTAGTGCTTAGAGAACGCATCCAACCTTGGCTTGATGAGGCATTTGTGGTCACCGCCAGCAATAAGGGAAAGCTAGCACACATGAAGGCAGTATACAAACTCAAGCAAGTAAGTGAAACTGATAATGACGCATCAGAGGCTCGCGCACAACGGGTACATCAGATGGAAAAATAATGTGTTGCAAATGTAAGTGAAGCATAGAAGTAGCTGGATGACCTCCGTGTGAAGAACACCGCACTAGCCAAGTGACTCGGGATGAGTCGCGATGATTGTGTTGGGGGCTTCTTGGGTAGCAGATCCCCCATGTAATGGTTTTGGGGTTTAAGGCCCACAATTTTGGGTAATAGTATGGTAAAGGTTCTGTGAAGTGCGTGGAGCACGAATTGTAATGAGTCAATTCAAAGGGTTGTCCACCCAAAAATAATTTAAGATAATAGAAAGCGAGTTGGCCTTCCCATGGTCTACGGACCATGGGAATGTATAAATAAAGTAGGGCTCTAGGTTTAGAGGGTAATTTTTGGTAATCCTAGATAAGATCTAAAGTGTATGGGTTCGTAAGGCAAGATTGATCTAAGTCTATAAGCCCGTGCTATGGTCGGTAGTAGTTAGTGTAGGCTTTGCAAATGTGTGCGCAGAGGCCTGGTAGAGTCTGCAGCTGTGTGTGCGGACCCCTACAGCTGAGTGCGCAGGGCAGAATTGGATTTTACTAAATCAAAAGATTAATAAAGATAAGTGTTCCTTAATTATTGTGCATCTGGTCGCAGATCTGTATTTTTATTCTTATGTTATGGTTTCATGCATATCTTTAAGATTTAAGGTTCCACGCACTGGTTATAACTATTGAATGCTTGGTTAAGTCTCTAAGAATTAGATCAGATCTATAATAACCACAATAATACTAAGGAATCTAGGAAGTGCCTTGTCGCAGAGCTACATGAGGGCCAGACAGCTGTACAGCGTAGCACAAGTGCACAGATCAGTTCGTGACCCTTCCAAAGCTCATCAAGACATTCCTAGGGTACATAAACCTAGTTCCAACACCCTTCCATACTACCTCGGGTGAGACTTCAGTCTGCGCTTCACAGATTATTGCTAAAAGGGCCAGTACTACGGGATTTGTTTGGCTAAAACACTTCCAAACCTGGGTCAGGCCCCAATAAGACAACACCTTTCATGAACCTTCCTTGACTTGCTCCAAAGGTCACACCCTTGCTACCAACAAGGACATCTTTCTTACCTCTGCACGCAACCATGATCAATGCAATATCGTACTAGCCCACTGTTGGGACCCCTACACCAAACAATATGAGGTCTAGTTGGGACCCCTACACCAAACAATATGAGGTCTAGTTGGAGGGTCTAGAACTATCAACACCAACCATGGGATGGAAATGGACCATTCAAGATCCCACTCCCATCCATATATACAATAAATTCCTATGGGAATCTAACTTCCACACCCATTTCTATCAATTTTTATGAGTCATTCTACCCATCCACCAAGCCATTTTTTACAAAAGAGCCCCAAGATTGTCTAATGATGCCAAAATTGATTTCATACAAATAGTTACGTAGTTTGGAGCAGATATTTTCACCTATGTTTGAGTCTATGGAAGTCTACCACCTCCTCATGTTCTCCCATTGTATGCCCCAGAAAAACTATTGGATAGAGAGATTGCTTATCAAACTGTAGGGGATAGGCTGACAAAGACCCTAAAGAAAGCCAAGAAATATCTTTGGTCTTCATTCCCCATCTAATGTAGTGTTTATTATCTACATGATTTCAAGCATGTTGCACTTGAAATCATTAATATTACATGCTTGAATCTTGCTACTATTCCTAGAAAACAGTTTGACCCTAAAAAAGTTGCATAGAATTTCACTACCCAAGAGAAAATCAAATAGTTTAGTCATGAAGATGACGAATACGATGACCTATTTGAATATGCTAAACCATTTTTACAAGTGCAGCATTTGGCCAAGCTAAAATTTAATCCATAAAGGATAGCCCAATTCCAACAATATAGAGAAAAAAGACTACAAAATGTCCCTTTGGATCTGTTGAGGATCCCTCAACCGACTCTCCAAGAGTAGCAGGATTCAGAGCAAGGTTTAGAGAAAGACTCAGAGAAGTGCTCAGAATAAGGCTCAGAGAGAAATTCAAGGTATAAGTCAGAATAGGGCTTAGAGAATATCTCATAGTAGAATTCAGAGAAGAGTTTAGAAAAGAATTCTGAAGAGAAATTAGAAAATGTTTCCAAGGATGTTGAAGTGGAAGATAAATCCACAGAAGTACGTAATGATGAATCTCCCTTCAAGAATCATCTGGATGAAGAATGGAAACAGTTTGATCAGCAACTTACAAGACAACAAGGGGGAGAAAACATTGAAGTGGAGAAACAAATCAGCACACCCCAGAACACTAGGCATAGCTAGTTTATTGATAGGGCTACTGATAAAGTTGTCACTACAGAGGAAGTTGATATCATCCTGACATTCCCCTCATCTGAGATAGTCCTTAAAGTGGAATAAATCCCTTCTCTTGATATCTTTTACACTCCCAAACATCGAGTTGTGGTGAAAAGACATAGGAAAAGGAAAAGAACAAAGCCATCAACAACAAGCATTCCTAGTGATGTACCCATGGATATAGTATGGAAGGATACTCCAATTGACCCTTTAGAAAATTTGACAAAGTTTTCACAATTTGCAAGTGCTTATGCATTTGCTACGATTGACGAAGTAGAAGAGGTTCGAAAATTAGTCAGAGAGAAAGACGAGAGAATTCAATAGTTGGAAGAAGAGAGACAAAGTATTTACCATCAAATGAAAACACAAATGTCCCAATTATAGTCGAGCTTTAATCAATTAAAGCTCCAATATTAGGCAAAGACAAGTACTAAGGATATCCAAATACAAAAGCTCTAGTTTTCACTTGATCAATTGAAGGATAATCCAAAAGTGGAGGATCTTATAAAAGAAGAATTAGAGCTCAACACTCTGTTGTCAAGGAAACAAATAATGTTCAGTCAAAAACTGTCTATCATCAATCCACTATGTGTTGCAAGTGATTCGCTGATGAGTAAATCATCTGATTTGAGCACGACTTTCAATGATATTGATGATAAAATCTTAGGATTTATAACATGGCAGGATACTCCAGAAGGCAGAGGGGTATACCTTCCTAGAATAGAGGAATCACACAAGGAAATCCTCTTTACTGATTGGGACATTCAATTGAAACAGGCAGAAATAGCAGTCTCCAGAGCAACCGATGTTGCAAATAACATCATTGAAAATATCAATGATAACCTTCACAATGCTAACCTGATTCAAGAATGCCCACTTGGCAGCCTTCCTGATATCAAAGTCTTGGAAAGGAAATGGAAATAAACTTCAAAAGTAAAGGAAGAAACAATTAAAAAATTGACCAAGCTTGAATGCGAAGTGTGTTATGCCCTTGACTTGTGTAAAATTCCATAATACCAAATATGCAAAGAAATACAACCCAAAACATAGAATAAAATGAGAAAAACAACAATTATTTTATTATTCAGATATAAAAGCAATGTTCACTTGCCTCTTTGAGGCGATAATCTCCAGCAGAGTAGAGCCCAATTACAAAATAAGACTCAATGATGTTTCCCTTCTAACTGTGACTATATATAGCTAAATGACCTTCAACAACGTAACGATTAGTGGTCGTTTGCATAACATGGGTTAACCACTTTATTTATTAATTATTGCCCATTTGTAGCTCACTGTGGTCCCTTTCTTAAATGCGGGTCAACCATGTACAATTATTAATATGGACTTTATTGACTCTTTAACTAACTATGACTATGACTCGACCATATTGGGTTTATTACATAACTAAAGGGGTTAGGGTTGAACCCTAACATGCCCTCCCGCATCAAAAGCAACTATGTCCTAAAGGCTGAAGCTATGGAAACTGTTGAAGAATAATGGTTGGTTTCCAGGTTTCATCTTCTAGAGACGTGTCTTTCCACTTGACAAGGACTTCCTTGATAGTGCGCATGTGCAAATGTCTTTCATGAGTATCAAGGACATGTTCAGGTTGGAGCCAGAGTGAACCTTCCTCATCCAATTCAGGTATATTGGTTTGAACTATACAATAGTTCCCCACCACTTTCTTGAGGCATGATACATGGAAGACTGTATGGATTTTTGAAGTTGGTGGCAAGGCCAACTTGTAGGCTACTTCTCCAATGCGCTGAAGTAATTGATAAGGTCTGTAGAATTTTGGACCTAATTTCTAGCAGCCCTTTTCTTTAAGTGATATTTTCTTATATGGTTGTAGCCAGAGGAATTCCTGATCCCCTACTTTAAATGTGTGCTCTAAACGATGTTGGCATGCCTTTTGCTGCATTTGATGAGCTTGATAGGGAGTATCTTTGAGACGAGATAGCATGGCGGCACGGTTCTATAGGAGTTGATCAACTGCTTGCACCTTAGAGCATCTAGGGATATAAGAAATAGGTGAAGGTGGGAGTTAGCCATACACTACTTCATATGGAGTAATCTTGGTGGCTTCATCATAGTTAGCATCATACCACCATTCAACTAAAGGTAGGAACTATACCCATTGATGCCACTTTTTCTAAAGTGAAGCACCTTAGGTATGTCTCCAAACATTTGTTGACTGCTTCAGTTTGACCATCAATTTGGGGATGATAGACAGTGCTCAGTTGGAGTTGAGTGCCTTGTAGCTTGAAAAGTTCTTGCCAAAATTTGTTGGTGAAAGTCAGGTCATGATCAAACACAATGGAAGTCGGCATGCCATTTACTTTGAAGATCTTGTCCATGAAAGCTTGAGCCACCAAAGTGGTGGTAAATGGGTGGGGTAGAGCACCAAAAATGAGGATATTTATAAAGTTTGTCAAAAAACACCATTATGATGGTAATGAGTATCAATATTGCAACAAGAATGCTGCAACTCTTGGGCTACTAGCTTTACTTTATCAACTCGTGGTTCGTACAAACTTGGAGGTGACAGTGTTGTATACACAAGTAAAAGTGATGGTTATGCATTTGTCACTATTTAGCTGGTGAGAGACCACTAGGGTTTTCAAGCCAGACTTCTATGGATTCAGAAGAATCTTGGTTCCTTGATGAAATAATTGAAATCTACTCTAAGAGAGAGTTGATCTACTGTAACAATGAAAAAGACTGAAATTCAATGCTAAGGCACACCATTTCCTAATTAACTCCTAAGAGATATGCTTTGCAATAATAGTAAGTTAACATGAACAAAATGCTATTTTCCTAAGAATGGAAGTTAAAAACATAAAACATCATTTTTATGCATGTAAAAGACTGTAATAAATCTGTTTTGTCGTTTTGTGCTCTTCATGAAAATCAAGTGTGCAAACTAATCTCTTTTGGTGATGTGGCAGGTGGTTTAGGGATGCTGGAGGATGACTAGAAGGTTTAGGATATGGTTGGAAGTTTTGGGAGACCCTTGGCTGACCTTGGGAGGCTTCCTAGATGTTTTTCCTCAATTCGGCCTCAAAATAGGCCACTACAGGAAAAACTACAAGATTCCCTATATTTCTACAGGATACAACCAAGAGAAAAACAACAGGTGTTGGAGGTGATGTGAGGCTTAGGGAAGGTGGTTGATGCATGGAATGGAGTGAGAATAGGCCGATGATCGCTCAAAACCCAAAACCAAGTTTAGGAGATGGTTGGATTCGCTCAACATGCATCAGGGAATTTCTATATAAAATGATGAAATTGGTGAAGGTCTTCATGAAAACAAAGAATTCCTATGGGTGGATAACTTTGGTAGGTGGTCTCTTGCTATGAGATCTATGTCTACTTCTAAAGCACCTGCTCTGCATCAAGCATGTGTAATTTCCAAAAAGTCATGTAAACAATAAGAATTCTCATGAGCTAGAAAAGCAAAATTTAATGAACTAATTGTCTACCTTATGCATGAGGAAATTGTTGAATAAAATGGAATCATGGATGAGATCTACTACAAGAATTAATATAGAAGAGATGGAAATGAAATCCTACACTGGCAAAAATGATCAAATTCTAGTTTAAGTACAACAAACTCTAAATCTCATGAAAGAAACAGAAATCTGTCTTTTTGGGACTGCATAAGGGCCTTTTCCTCAAATCATGATCCCAGTGGGAAGAAGTGAGGCCAGGACACCTACTGATAGCTTTTTGGTGCTTCTTTTATCACTTCTAACGTACTACTGAAGTAAGGCACAAATCAAAGCAAACTAATAAACAATTAAACAAATCTACACTACCTACAATGAAATACTTCTAAAGACAGTTTAACCATGAATCTATGAAACTAAGCTAAGCATAGAGATACAAGAAGAGGAGCCTTTGCTGCTAGGGTTGGGCCCGAACCCAAGAGCTTCAGCCCTCTGAGTTAACTTAGTACTGGATCAAGAAAAAGCTCATTCTTATTACCAAAAATAGAAAATTACATCAAAGTCTTCCACAAGTCTGCAGATCGAAAATAACTATAGTTTTTGCAATAAAATTTCGAATCCTAATGAGGCTATAGGCCTCTCTAATTATACAACTAAAGTCCCAAAAGACTTCCTTAAATTTGGGGAGGCTCATCTCCCAAATTCGAGATGAACTAACTCTTTATCTATCACTTCCTCGACTACCTTCTAATCTTCATGACTTGGCTGGTTGCACTCCGAGCTGGTGGGATTAATGGAGGAATATTCGAATGGGGGAGGAGTAAATGAGGAGGATTTACCTCCTACATTATCTCTCCCTTTTCCCATTCAAGTTTCAAACCTTAGTCTTGCCAAAAGTCCTTGATTTTCTCTTCCAAACCTACCTTCAATGCATATTAGTTCACTAGGCATAATATCACTTTAACTCATATCATTAAACAAAATATAATCAAAACATGTAATAAGTTGTGAGAAGAGATGTTTGACTAAGCTAGGAGGTGAATTAATGCCCATATAATTACCCAAAGATGAGGCTCATCATCACCCCCCTACTGACAATGTTTCTCATCCTCTGAGAAACTCAATCAATATCCATGTCCTTCATAGCTCTAGTGGCCTCCCTAACATCCCATGCCTCTATTGTGGTTTCCTCTTCTTGTTCATAGAAACTTGCCTTCTTTTCGACCTCCTCCCACTGCCTCCTTTCTTCTTCTTACTTTCTTCCTTCTAGCATCCATAAAAGTAGTGGTGGACTAAGTCTCAAGCCAATCCAATTGACTTTGAGCTTTTTCATAGATTTCTTGTACGTGGGTTTCGTGTTCAGTGCCCCTCTCATTCTTTGAGGAGAATGGTACTCTCTTATCTTTAAATTGTAAGGCAATGTGTTCCATCTCCTCAGGCAAGCTTGCATGCTCACATCCCCCAACAATCTGAACATGTCCTCAGAATGTGAAATTTCTTGCTCTTGGTCAGCAAGATACCTGGGTGCAAGCTGAGGATCATTTGCAATTAAATTATGTGTATTGATGACGGCCATTGGATTGGACAGCTCATCTCTAATCATAAGAGGCTATGTTTTTTCTCTTGCTAATATCTTCTTCATTTCTACAGCCCTTGCTTCCTCATGGTTCATCCATGATGCCAAATCCATCAACTTTAAATCTCCTAGCTTGGCATTAGGGTCCCATACATTCATATCTATTAAGGCCATGTTATGAAAATAAAACTCAGACATCTTGGCCCTATCTTCCAATGTACTTTGATCACAAAGATCAATGAACTGTCTATAATCCTGAAATGGAATAGTGCCTCTCTATGCTAGGGTCTTGATTTGGAACTACAACCATTGTTCCTTAAGGTATAATGCATAGGATTTAGCTAGAATCCTACACTAGATTGCTTCCAAAGAGAGACTGACCATACATGCCAATTGGTTCTCTCTTTCTTGCAGTTGTCTTTTCAACCATGCATTTTTTGTCTCTAATTGATTTGTCATTATGGCCTCTCTATCTCTCAATCTACTTAGTTATTTTCCCATCTCCTTGAGCTTCTCCTCCATGTGACCAATGTCCTCCACCCCCTTGGACTTCATAATCTGCATCCAGCTATGGGCTCTGGCTCTTTCTTTCTCAAGCTCAAAGAATAATGAAATATCAATTTTTTTGTGGAATGACCTCGCCCCCTTAAATAAAATTGTAGTAGGAGTCAAGGTTAGGTTGGGGGCTAGGTTTCCTTAGCTCTAGGTCCTCTTCTTTAGTCTCTTATTTCATGCTTCCCTCCTTATCCAATTTTTGATTCTCTAGTAGGTTTAGCAAGGTCTCTTGTAGGACTGCTTCTGCTTCTTGTAGGTCCTGCTGTGTATCCTATAGGGTTTCTTTTCCTTTGGATGAGGTGGATCTAGTTATAGACCTTCTCACATAGGTGATAGGAGACTTAGGAGAAGGCATTTTCTCCTTCTGTTTAGGTGAGTCCTCAATTACAGTGGGAATTTTGGTTAGAGATTGGGGTTTCCCCTACCTTATCCTTATGCTTTTCCTTGTTCTAAAATATAAGGGGGTATGCCTCTGTATTCTACCTTTTTGTTTGATAGAGGTGCTAAGAGTAGTGAGGGTAGCTGTTGCTTCTCTCTCTGTGGGTTCTGGAGACTCCCTAGGTGACTCCTCCTTGTCTTCTGCCCCCTCTTTTCCATTGCCCTTTTCCTCTGTATTTTTCCCCTCTTCTCCTCCTTCTATATCCTCATCTTGTTTATCAGTCTCCTCCTTGACATCTTCCTCCATTTCCTCATCACTTTCCTTCTCTTTCTCCTCTTCTTCCTCCTCATCTATCTCATCTTCATCCCTCTTTTCTTCTTCTCCATCTGTATCAGTTTCCTGCTCATATTTTTCACTAACAATAGGACTAATGTCATACGTGAGGGCTTTGATATCCTCCTTTTTCTGCATGTCTCTGAAAATTGAACATTGGACAGGAATTCTAAGGTTGTGGAGGGCATCTTCTATGATGATTCTAATTAAACCATGGTGGGCTAACCATTGGTGGTTTCCCTCCTGCACCTTTATGATTGTATCTATCAGTGATTGTAGGAGGAAGTATGGTATTCAGAGCCTGTGGTGAGGAGGTGTTTCTGCTCCAAATCTCAACTCTTCAAGAAGCCTAAAGTGATACCCATAAACCACACTATACCTACCCTCACATGATATGTGTTTGATAAGGTGGTAGCTCACCTTATTCCAAGGGTATGGTAGGCTTTCTCTCCTTAATCCATTTTTGTCCTCAATGGGCTCTTCTCCCTCTAAAAAGAATTTCTTCTTGGTAATCTGGTTGTCTCCCTTTTCTTCCTTTCTCTAATGCACTCCTAGGGGAAGTGTGGTAATTCTGCTTATGAGTTCAGGGGTGAGCTCTATGGAGGTGCCTCTAACCACAACAGTGGCATGGACTCTGGTTAGTGGAATGAGGGAGAGAGCAACATCTTGGGCCACTTCATCATCATACCTTCTTAATTTTTCAAAATACCCCATCCAATTATGACTTCTGAAGATTCCTAACACCTGAGGTTGTTGGTCGATTCTCACAGTGTTAATGGGCTCCCTTCTATTAAACCCTCCTATCAATTTGGTTGGTGAATTTTAGGAGCTGAGACAGTTGACACAATTTTTGAATGCAGAAGTAAATAAATGAAAGAAATGTGGAGACAATTCCCTTACACAGCTGCTAAATTCACTCAATACTAGGTGATTTCTTGTTCAATTCACTTTGAAAAAGGGAAGTAAATATAGAGCCTACCTCCTCATAGTGTTTGTTGCAGCCAACCCACAAGTTTTCCTTTCTAAAATTTCTCTTGGCCAATCCTGTCTGTCTGTATCTTGTAGGATTCCTGTTGGATCCTGTAGGATTTCCTTTGTAATCTTGTAGGAAGTCATGCACAAGAGACAGATAGAATTTTCCTTTTCTATAGGTTTCCTGGGTATGAGAGTGAATTTTATAGAGTGAGCCTTGAGGAAGTGAATGCATGAGTGCATGGGGATCAACGATTATTTCCTCTTATCATTGAGTTATGTGAGGTGGTGTGCTGGCAGCGGAGGTACATTCTTTGTTTTTGGACCGTTGGTCCCCACTACCACCTCATCATTCCCCTCTCCTCGTAATCAACTCCCAGATCATGCCTCTGTATACTTAACTGCCTTTTTCCTTCTCCTCTCTTTATTTGACTTGACTACTGCCACGTGTGGTAGGACCAACTGTTTTGTCTTTGTCAACTGAACGAAGGTGGCCAAGTTAACTGGCCACCTTTCACTTATAAACCAACTTACTCGTAACCTTTACATATTTTGACTGCATTATGCAAATGAGAGAGTGAAGTGAGATACTTACTTGTGATGCTAATACCTTGCTGTAGTTGTTGATGACTTGAGGTGGTTGTTGTGAGTTGGTTGCATGCTACTTTTCCTTCCTTTTTTTTATTACTCTTTGATGATTCCTTTGATGTGTAGGTACCTAGTGTTGAAGATGATGGTGTTGGTGCTGCTTTGGAGCTTTTTCTGCTCTTGGATCTTCATGATGGAATCTTGCTGCAATCATGATTTGTATTTTGTGGGATAGGCTGCTACAAGGTTTCCTACAGAATGTCTTGTAGTTTCTTCTCACTCAGAATTTCTAATCATTTCTTCTATTGGGATTTTGAGGATGATGACATGGATTGAGAGGAAGAATAGGAGTGTGGAGAATGAGAAATACTCAGGTGTTTCTCCCCTCTGCTCTCTTTTTCATTTTTTCTCTGTGTTTTCTCTTGAGGACTGTGAATGTTTTTTGAAACAGATTTTTTATATGGTGAATGTAGGGGCGATCAAGGTGGACATAGGTATGGTAATGAAGTGGTGATGTAGGGATGTTAATTTTTTGACATGGCGGGTAATTTTCTCGCCCTAGGGTCACTTCCTGTAGGATTCATTAGCCACTGTAATTCCTACAGGATCATCTTGTAGGTTTTCAGGGGATCTTATAGAAAGCACAGTCCCCTTGTAAAATGAAGCAAAGGAGTTAAAAAAATGAAAGAAATGGTGGAGTGATGAATGATGATGAGTGGAAAAAAATGTGAGTGAAATATGTCCCTTTTTTATCCTCCTTTGTTCTCTGATCGTCCTCTTGCTGACCCGCAAACATAAATTTTCATGTTTTTTTTTTTTTTTTGAAAACAAATAGTCTGCCTCTAAGATATTTTCATCTTAGTTGTTTTCCCTGGGACCCCAAGAGAGGTTTTCACTGAGATATCTTTTCATTTATTTCTGTTCGACACCATTGGGCCACCCCAAGATGTTTTCAACCCAGTAGTGGGACTCAGGCACCTCATGGAGGTTTTCACCTAAGCCCTTATTTTTCTTTTGTTTCTCAGTGATTTGATGAGGTAGGAGCTAAAAATTTCTCCACTACCATCACTGTTTTATTGATACCATAAATGAACTCTTGCTTTGACAATGGCCTATTGTAAACTTTCAGTCTGTGCCCATTAACAAGTAAAGTAATGGCCTCTATATCTATGGTCCTGATATGCACTGAACCATTATCATGACATATTTCGATAACATAAGGTCGTAGCCATCTTGTCCTTAACTTTCTCTTAAAGTCTTTATATCTGGAATCATATAAAAATGCCTAATCACCTTCTTTAAATTGCTTATCCTTGATGTTCTTATCATGTCAGATCTTCCTGTGAAGTTGGGTTACCTCTGTGTGTAGAAGGGCCTGCATTATGAACTCATCAAAACCATTCAACTGCAACAATCTCTCTTTTTGTGCACTGCTGAGATCTAGATCTAGTTGGGCTGCCATCCTTAATGTGTTATACTCAAACTCAATGGACAACAGGGCATTTTTCCCATGGAACAGCTCATAGGGTGTGAATCTAGTGGTGGTCTTCCAAGTGGTATTATAGGCCCATGTGGCCTCAACTATTCTATCTTCCCAATATTTCCTAATGTTTTTAACCACTTTGGTAAAGATGCCCTCCAGTGCTCTGTTAGTCACCTCCACTTGCCCATTACCTTGTCGGTGATAAGGAGTGGAGGTCCTATGCTTGATCTTGTGCTGGATGGGCAAGTTTTCAATCATGTTGGAGGTAAATTGGCTACCCTTATCAATGACTAGCTCTCTAGGGTACCCAAATTTGTAAAATACATTCTCCCTCAAGAACTCAGCCACCTTCTCCTCTAGTGCTGCCTTAATTACCTTGGTTTCAGTCCACTTAGTCAGATAGTCAGTGCACACAATGATGTACTATTTTTTCTTGGAAGGAGGGTCAATAGGTCGAATGAAGTCCATGCCCCACTTGTCAAATGGCTCGAAAGTCACTTGAGGTTACAGAGGCATTTCATCCCTTGGAGTAGGCTTTCCCATCCTTTGGGATAGATCACACTGACTAGTATATCTTTTCACATCCTAATGAAGAGTGGGCCAATAATACCCTGCTTGTAAAATTTTGAATGTTGTCCTCTTTGTTTCAATGTGACCTCCACAAGGTCCATCATGATAGGTTAGAAGGATGTCAAAGAATTCCTCCTCCCTGACACACCTTCTCAAGATTTGTTCTGGGCCAATTTTGAATAGATTGCCCCCAATCCAAGTGAAGGGGGTGCTCTTCCTTATAATATTACTTTTCTGTTTGGAGGACAAGTTCGGTGGGAATTGTGCAGATAACAAATAGTTTGCTATGTCAACAGACCATGGAGAGAGAACTAAAATGGTGAACAAGTGCTCATACAGTAACTAGTCATTAACCATTCCCTCCTCACCTGCAGCTAGAGTTAAATTGGACAAAAAGTCTGCAACACCATTTTCCTTGCCTAGCATATCAACAATAGTTAGATTAAACTGTTATAATAAAAGTAACCATCTTATAATACGACCATTCACATCAGGTTTATTCATTAAATATTTGATTGTAGCATGGTCAATATGGACAAATGTTTGATAGCCAGTAATATAATGCCTAAATTTGTTTAATGAATGCACAACAGCCAAGAGCTCCTTTTCGGTCACTGTGTAGTTCAATTCGGCCTTTGACAAATTCTTACTGATAAAGTAAGTGGCATAAGGCAATTTTTCATCTATCTGACCTGGGGCTGCTCCTATGGCTTTGTGTGAGGCATCAGCATGAATATGAAAGGGAAGGGCCCAATTTGGGCCTTGGAGAATCGTTGTAGTGGTTATCTTATTCTTCAGGATCCAAGGCCTCTTGAAAATTCTTTGACCATATAAACTCAAAGTCTTTGGCCAACAACCCAAATAAAGGAGAGGCCAACTTTTTAAAGTCCTTTATGAACCTTCAGCAGTATCCATCTAACCCTAGGCAACTTCTGACATCTCTCTACTTTTGAGGAGGTGGGACCCTTTGGATGATATCTATTTTGTTTAGGTCCACCTACAGTCCTTGATGATATATTGAATGACCTAGCATGGTCCCTGCAGTCATCAATAATTCACATTTCTCGGGACTGAGAGACAGGTTCATCTCAATGCATTTGTGTAGAACCTTACCTATGTTGTACAAAGCCTCCTCAAAATCACCCCCCATAAGGTGTGAAATCATCCATATATATTTCTACTGCATCATGGAATAAATCGGCAAAGATACTCAGGACTTCTCTCTAGAAAGTGGCAGGAGCATTGCATAGGCCAAAAGGAAGGAACCTATAGGCAAAAGTTCCCCAAGGACAAGTGAAAGTGGTTTCATCCTGGTCTTCCAAACTAATCTGGATTTGGTTGTACCCATTGAATCCATCTAGGAAAGAGAAATTTTTTTTCCCTACCAAGCCATCTAACATTTCGTCGATGAAGGGTAGAAGGAAATGGTCCTTCTTCGTGGCTTTGTTAAAATCCCTATAATTGACACAAATCCTCCACTTACCATTTTTCTTGGGAACTAACAGCAAAGGAGACACCCACTCACTGTCAGAGATAGGATAAATGAATCATGCATCTAGCAATTTTTGCAGTTCTTCTCTGACTATATCTTTAAGAGCTAGATTCATCCTTCTTTGGGGTTGCCAGACTGGCTTGCAACCTTCTTTGATGTAAATGTGGTGAGTACACACTAAGTGGTGTACTCCATTCATTTCTTTGCAACTCCAAGCGAAGGCATCTAGATGTTCCTTTAGCATGTTGCACAACTTCTCCTCTTGGAGAACAGAAAGAGATGGATTGATTTTCAAAGTTCTCTCAAGGCCTAATTCTATGGTTTTGACATGGCGAGGGTTAGAATCGACCAAGTATAGATCAATTGGGTGGTTGTTCTAGGTTTTCTTTACTACTTCTTCTAGGGACAATGTATTAGGAATTGGAATTTGGAGTAGGTCTTCAATCAACTCATCTTCATCCTGTTGTCCTCCTCCCATGGTTGTTTATAAGGTATACAATTAGGTAGAATAAACTTCATCTTCTTCCTCCTCTTCCAGCCATAAAGGTAAATCATGTTTTAGAGATAGATGCACAGGAGGGTATAAGAATAACTACTTGGAAATATGCCCATTCTTGATGGTCATATTCCCAGCTCTATAGTTGATGTAAGCATCGACAGTGGCCAACCAAGGCCTCCCAAGGATTAGAGGGTACCCAGTAAGCTTAGTCTTAGGTTGGAGAACTAGGAAATATACAGGGTACTCCTAAGATTCAGTGGAGACCATGAAATCCCCCACAATCACCTTAGGGGTCACTATGGAGTGGTCTACAAGTTGTAGGACAGTTGTGGTCATTCTCAATGAACCTTGGAGGTTGAGCTTGAGCATGGTTTCTGTTAACACCTAAATCCACCTTAGGCTGAAGGAAGGCAAAATTAAGGGTAACCACAAACCAAGCTTAGCCTGGTAGCTAGCCCTACCAGAACAGGAGAGGGCTCTCTCCGAGTCACACTCACTGAATAGATAAACGAAATGGCCTGAGATGACTTATAGTGAAATACTTATCTTAGGCTAGTAAGTGAATATGGATACAAGAAGTGATTTTTATGAATGATTATGTTTTTGATGGTATGGGACCAATGGACCTCAATGAATAGAGAATTTAATATAAAGACACAGATTACTTCGTGAGGCAAGGTAGGTGGAGAGTCCAACAATTTAGTTTGAAACAACGCGGAATGGAGATATTTCTTAGGAGAGTGAAAAGGGCATATGCACATGAAATTTTCCCACAGGCAGAGCAATAAAATTGAATTCTACCTTATCTAACTTAGAAAATTTCACCGGAAATGAATATGAAAAGAGCTATGAAACATAACAAGATACATATGAAACATAAGAGACACATTTTCTACACTCACAACCACATGAATCTCATGAAACAGAGCCATTGCCTTTCATTAATACTCTGTAAAAATATACAATGAAGAAACAAAGTTTCTTTCCCACAGTCTCCCAGAAGTTACAAGCCAACCAACCCTTTGCAAATAGTTTGCATACAATATATAGAATTTGCCATGAAGAGATAGAATTCCCAACGGTTGGGGAGTTACTCGAATCATTACAAAATGAAGGTGGAGAGCCAAACATCAGCTACAGGTGCAACATCACAAACATGACAAATGGCTTGGGGTGACTGTTTGCCTTTCTTTGCCACTTGGATAGAAACCCATCTGGAGTGAAAATACTTTAAATGCCACCTTTGTTACTGAAAAAGTGAAGTGTAGATGAGAGGGCCCACTTATGAAAATTCGTGAATCGAAATTTTGTGAAACAGAGGTGAAATTAGCCTTCTTTCCTATATGCGCCGCGCCATTTTCTATATGCGCCACGCCACTTTGGGGGACGCTTTGAGGCACTTGCAGGGGTCCAAAATGTGCCCAAGTGTGCTTGTTGGAACGCCTATCCTTTCCACTTTCCAACCCAAGTGGAATTTTGAATTTGGAGCTCCGTTTCCCCTCCAAATCTTCATTCTCCCAAGACTGCTTCCTGTGTGTCAAAATAGGGGCAGTGAGGCCATTTTATGGGTGTTTTTGACCTCCCAAAGACTCAAATCATGCCCAAATTTCTTGCCCAAATTCCAGTAGTCGTGATTTTGCATGCTGAATCCAAAAATGCAAGCCATTTGTCATTTGGATCTCCCAATCCTATGCGTCGCGCCAATGGTGCGGCGCACAGGGAGAAAAAACCTGTGTTTGAGACCAAAAAATTTCCATGTGCCCAAAATTGTCCCAAATTTCTTGAAATTTGGGTTGGAGGTTCTCTAAGAGGCAATATGTTGGGCCACAGAAGCTTCAGCCAAGATTCGAAGCCGATCTTTCTCTTTTGCCTCTTTTGCATATTTTGTTGCTCTACTCAATTTGGCCTTCAAGCTCCTTATTTGGGCCTTTTTCACTCATGTTCCGTGCCCTGTAATGACAAGCCATCCTCCTCAGTATGGTTTTGTCTCTATTGGCCTTCTCCAGTAGTCTCTCCAGGTGGATATTGATCCACTCTAGCCATGACTCACGGTCATTGTTGACCTCTTGCTCCAAGGTAGTGAGCTCGATCCTTCTTTGCTGGGCAGCTTGTCGATTTTCACGGATGCTTTGCAGCTCCATGATCACATGTTGGTCCTCAAGATACTTGTTCCTCTGCTACAGATACTTGATGATCCATCTGGCCCTCTCCACATTGAGTGAAAAGTCTTGGATCTCTGTGTTTTGCTCCTGAATGGTCATCCTGAGTTTGGCATTCTCCGCTTCTGCCTAATCATCCCGAATGAGGATGAAATTTGCCTCCTGTTCACCTGATGGCCCCTCATCATGCACGGGCCTCTTTCCCTTGTCTTGTACCTATGTCTTTGATGCCAAAAGCGAGGCCCCTTCCACCCTGGGTGGAAATAACACTCGCTTTGTTGCTGCAAACAAGTGCCTACTGCCTCTCTGATATGTAACAAAAACTAGCATGGTAGTGGTCTCATGGTGCTCATACTGATGAGAAGGACCACCCATCTCCTGCTCTGTCTCTGATAGTACCTGTGATGTGCTGAAGAAGTCACGAGAGATGAAGTGCTCCCAAGCAATGCCCTGCAATCCCAACTGATGATCTACCAAAATCCGGATAAGAGCAAAGTGATACACACTATTAAGCTGCTGTTGTGGGGTCTTATGCAACATGAGGGTGTTCATCCTCTCTATGTTCCTGCATATGAAAAATTGGAGGTTCATCATCCTCACCCTGGTAAAGTGCATGAGCAACCAAATTTGATAGGAATATAGTCGAGAGAACCTCCCCTCACAGCTGAAGTACTTCATGATCAATTTCATGAGTGGAGCATACTCATCTTTCAAGTATCTGAAGGGAAAGACTCTTGTGAGCTGACTCAAGAATCTGGCCTTGATGTAACGCTCATAGTGTTGCCTATCCACCTTCTTCTTCTTATGCCACTGTTCTCCAACATTTGGTATACCTATTGCCACTGATATAGTTTCGGGTGTTAATGTGAAGGTGACCCCGGCCAAGATAGACTGACCTCCATGTAGGTGAAGCACAAATAGATGGGCCAACTCATGATGAACTCTAACATTTTCCAGCCTTTGACAAAATTCAAAACATGCTAGTGCTGGAAACATGACATGGCAAGAGGGCATGCTTGTAATTCAGTGAGGGTAGTGGGCTCGTCCATGACATGTTTGCCACTCTTGTGATGTCTCTTGGGAACCTGCTCTTCTCAGGATGAGTCACTTTGTGTCTCCATGTCATACTCTGATGAATGCTGTGATGTCATGACTGCTGTGCGTACTTTGCTTAGGCTGCCCTTTGAGGATGGTGTGAGGCTGGGTGCCTTTGTGATATCTGTTACCAAGGGGAACAATGAAACAGGGAGTATTAGGAAGGGAGTAATATGATGGGAATAGGGGTTATAGGGAGAAGTTTGTTTAGGGATATGGGAGGGGTTTGGGTATTTTGATAAGGTAGGGTTTGGGGTTTTGACAAGGTAGGTTTTGGGGTGTTATGTTGACCAAAGCATGGAGGGATAGGGGAGAGGGTTTTGTAGTATTTTAGGGTAGGGATAATAGGAAAAATGAGAAAGGGGGGTCGGAAAAAATGGTAGCTGAGGGGAAAATGAGGGGTGAAATGGAACCTTGGCAGTAACACCACACCTTAGCAACCCTAGCCATCATGGTTTTTGGTGACTTCTTGTGGTTGATTTTATGAATTTGGTTGCATTCAAACATCACTATAAACCACCATATCATTTATAAAATTTGATGAACAAGTGATGTCATAGAGCCTACCTTTCAATTTGATGGGCTTCACAAAAAATTTGAAGTGATTTGGCACTGTTTTGGCCCTTGGCCTGTGTACGCCGCGCGCAAAAGCCAGTGTGCTGCGCCCTGGGTGTGCACCGTGCTCATGGAAAACTTGAATTGAGGGTTGTCTCTGTGTGCATCGCGCCCTCTGTGTGTGCCGCTCCCTTTGTGTGTGCCGCGCCCTTGAGTATATGCGCTGCGCTTCTTGAAACTGCCTCCAAATCACTCAAACACGCACGATGCACACTCACACCCTTTGCAACGTTTCTCCAAGGCTTGGATTAGCACAATGACTTTGATTTTGATGAAAACTTGTATATAAAGCCTTGGAAGTGATGGGTTAAATTTTTGCTTCTTCAAAAACCCATTTTTCTAATGTTATGTTTTGACACTTTTTTACTGACTTTCACTTTCCCTTTGAAATTTTAGCTCAAATGATGAAATTTTTGGCACTCTTTGCAGGGATTGCATGACAGGACATTTGGCCATGGAAACCATGCCTGCACCTGAAGAAATCATCTGATGAATTTTTTGAAAATTTGATCACAAATGACACTGTTTGACTTTTCTTCAAAACAGAGTTTTGAAGAACAGTCGAAGTCTATCCACATGACGATGAAACTCTCTGAACCATAACTGTGTAAGGGCCTCACTCTGACCTACATAGCTGTACTGGACATGTTCAAAGACCAAATTGATGAGTCCCTAGACCTAACTATCGAAAAATGACTTTTGTCCTCTAAAGGACCAGACCTTGACTGTCATGGACTTTGGTGATCATTGACAAAAGACCTGAGCCAGCAGGAGCCAAACATGAGGGGGAATGACTAGCATGACCTTCTCCATCAGATTATGGAATGCCCCTAGTGGAATGTAGTTGGGTGGATGGAGCGGGACACCTAAAAATGAAATGCATAAAGAGTTTTGATCTCCGATGGAGGACTGACCAGACCGACTTTAACATTGGCTCCAATGGGGGATGGTAGCTCCTTGGAGGTGCCAAGAATAGAAGATCTCTGGAAGAGCTAGAAAATGCCTTCATCCATTGGGCTATGGAGTCATCATTTTGACAAATAACATAGGACTCTGATTCATTTATGAAACTGAAATGACCAAAAACTGACTCAAATTTGACATTGAAATGACTTGAAGACTAACTAGACAAACTCTAACTAAACTGAAGTAAAATGGTATGTACAATGACAGTGGAAGTAGCATTAATAACTTAGAAATGGTACCACTTGAGCAACCGACCATTGATCGTCCCTCCTGGACAATCTTCCCCGTTCATTTCCTTCCGAAGAAAGGCATTCTAACCCCGATATGCTGCAATCTTGAAAGGACCTTTCCAAAGATTCTTGAACTTACCATGCTTGCATTTCTCCTCATTCCTTGCATCCCACTTCAGCACCACATCATGCACCTGAAATTTGAACACCTTTGCCTTTCTGTCATAGATTTTCTTGATTTTCTCTTGCAATTTGGATGTGTTCTTGAAAACTTCTTCTCTGGTCTGCTGTAAGTGGACCATTTGATTCAACTTTATCTGCATGGGATCTTCTTCACTGCCGGCCTCCTGAAGAAGTTTGACTACCGGGCAGCGAGAGAGGTAGGAAATACTGTATCAAATCCATAAACAAGCTCAAACGGTGACGTACCTATGGATTTCTTCTGACTGACCCTATCTGCCCAAAGTGCATTGACCAACCTCTTATGCTAGCTCTTCTTGATTATTTCCAGCAGCTTCTTGATTATGTTGACCAATGATTTGTTCAAAGATTCCGCCCATCCATTGCCTTGCGGATGATAGGCAGTTGAGTGACCCAAAATGATGTGATATTTATGACAAAACTCTACCATCCTTTTTTATTTGAAAGCTGTTTCCTTATCAGTGATTAGCTTATTCGGGCAACCAAAGCGAGACAAGACGTTATTTTAAAGGAATGAAATGATTACCGAATCTGTAGCTTGTCTGGTGGGAATTTCCTCAATCCATTTCATGAAATAATCTATGGCTATGAGGATCCATCTATGCTGTCCGGAAGAAGCGAGATGAATTTCGCCAATGAAATCCAATCCCCATTGCTGAAAAGGGGCACTCACCTCTATGGGCTTGAGTGGTAGAGGCTATAGCTTCTGCTTTCCTTCGAAGATTTGACACTTATGACAACGCTTCACCATCTTATATACATCAGCAAACAATGTCGGCCAATAGTACCCTACTCTCAAAATTTTGTTTGTTGTTGACTTCCAAAAAAGGTGACCACCACAGTCTCCTTGGTGGTAGTCCTCCATGAATTTCTTTGCTTCCTTTTCCACCAAACAATTTAACAAAACACCACCGGGATCTTTCCAATACAGTGCTGAATTTAGAATGCAAAACTTGGCAGCCTTCAACTTGAGTGTTCTCGCTTTGTTTCTAGTCATGCTAGGCGGTGGTGACAATTTTTTAAGCACATATATGATATCTGAATACCACGGAGAAAGAGAAAACATTTCAGATACTTGAATTGATGATTCTTGCTCGTTCTCATCAGACATAACAACGATCAGATTTATGTCCAAGGCATGCAAGTTTGATTCAGCCATTAACTTTTCCAATCCCCGTCCTTTCACCAACTATGTGGGCTTTATTTCCACATCATATTCCAGCAAGGCTGCAATGCACTTGCCTCGTCTTCCTTCCGGATCGGTCTTCACTAAAACATCTTTGACAACAGCGTTAGGAACATAGGCCAAAATGTGAGAATGTAGAATATATACTCAGAAATCTTTCAATGCCTTCACAAGTGCAAGGGCTTGCTTCTCAATGATGTTGTACTTTAAGGCTGCGTCTCTTATAGCTCTACTGAAAAATGCAATGGATCTTTCATGATCATCTCTTTTCTGCAATAACACCGCTGCCATAGTATGTTCTGAAGCAAATGAAAACGATATGAAATATTGAGTGTAGTCCGGTCTGACTAGCACTGGAGCTGAGGAAAGAGCCAATTTGACCAAATTGAAAGATTTTACAGCCTCCTCCATCCATTTCACTTGGCTGTCCTTCTTAAGCATGTTTTCCATCTCTCTTAGGTGTTCAGTGAGATTAGGTAGAAAGCGGCGTGAAAATTCATCTTACCATTGAACGATTGTATCTCTTTTTTATTCCGGGGCAGATCAATTCGCTGAATTGCTTGCACATGTGCTGGGTAAATACGAATGCCATCTTTTGAGATAATGTGCCCAAGTAGTTTTCCTTCCTCCATGGCAAACAAGCTCTTCTTTGGATTCAGTGACAAGCCATATTTTCTGCACTTTTGGAAGACAGTTTTAAGATGGTACATGTGCTCTTCATCAGATTTGGAAAACACCGTCAAATCATCCAGATACACCACCAAAAAGACATCCTTCTCATTTACAAAAGCCAAGTCCATTGCACGATGAAATGTGGCACCTGTGTTCTTCAAACTGAAAGGCATTTTAGCATAATGAAAGGTTCCCCATGGAGTGGTGAATGCTATCTTGTCTCGGTCATCTTCATGAACAAAAACTTGGTTATATACGGAATAACCATCAAGTAGTGACATACGAGATGCTCCCACTACTCGCTCAAGTATATGGTCCATTTTGGGCAGTGGATAGTTGTCCTTCAATGAAACTTTGTTGAGATTTCTGAAATCAATGCATAAGCGAATCTCAACTATCTTCTTCCATACGGGCACCAAGTTAGAGATCCAATCAGAAAATCTGATTGGCACAATGATCCCTGATTTGTACAACCTGTTGATCTCCTTTTCAATAGATGGAAACAACTTTGGATTTAGCCTTCTCAACTTCTGTCTGAATGGTTTTTGATTGGGCTTGATGGGTATAGTGTGCTGAATTATATTGGTGTCATATGTCTTTAAGTCAGAATAGTCCCAAGCAAACACATCTGCAAATGAAGACATCAAACTGATATATTTGTCCTTGATCTTTGGTAGCAATGCTTTGGACAATTTTACCAATTTAGGATTTGCAGTTGTCCCGATATTGACCTCTTCCATACCCTTCTCTGTTGGCTGTAATGTTGGCTTGCGGGCTACATCATCTTGATCAAAGAGTTCTTCTAGAGGTATCAAGCCTTTGGGAATAACGTTATTCTTCAGCTGCAACACGTCCATTTCATTGATCTGCATTTCATCTGTGCCATTGCCTTTTCCATCGTCATTTTCTTCATCAATTGAGGTCTCTTTAAACTTGCCTTTGTTTTGCAGAAAATTATCAATCTCCTCATCATCTTGGAAAACTTACCAATATCTCTGATTGTCTGGAATGGTTGGACGATGCTTGACATGAATTTCGAATTTGTTACTAGAGTTCATTGGGATCTTCAAACTACTTGCTGCCTTAGCAAGAGCATCAGCAATAATATTTTGTATACGAGGCACACATGTCAAGGTGTATTCTGAAAATGATTTCAAAATGTCTAGGACTGCATTATGGTAGGCCCGCATCCTGGGATGCTTTGCTTGATATTCGCCTCTGACCTGCTTGATAACTAATTCGGAGTCGTGATATACTGAAATCCTCTTGGCATTCAGATTTCTTATAATCTTTAGGCCAGCAATAAGAGCTTCATACTTAGCTTCATTATTTGAACACTCGAAATCCAACTTGTAAGAGCATACCCGTACATTACTAGGGACCTTGTTTGGGGTGGAGAAAGGACTCCGTACCCAAATTCCAATTCTAGCGCCATCATTTCCCACTGCTCCATTGAAATTCATGGTCCACAAACCTTCTTCCTCCTCTTGCAAGTGCTGGAAATCTGTTTGTTGTGCCTTGTCTGCTTGCTATCCATTGCTTTTAGTTGATTGCCCAACGGTGTTATGCTTTTCTTGTTCTTCTTTCTTCAAAACTTCTCTGAAATTTTCTGTTATTTCCAGAATATCATCTGCTTCTACCAACTAACTATCGATATCATTTAAATTATCTGAATACAAAACAAAAGACTCTAAATCTGTATGTACGTAGTTAATAGGATGATTTATTGGTTTCTCCTTGCTTGTGATCATGTACTTCATTTTTTGTTCGCAATATAATTTCCTCATTTGTCCAAATACTAGAATCGTTGCATAGGAGAAATCTAGTTGTAGTGTCCCTTTTAGTTTCACTACCCAAGACCTAGAGAGAAGCATGCCAAACCTTGGAGGAATGTCTGCTACCACAACATCCATCAAAACATTCTTCATTGAGAGCTAATCCAAACTCACAACCAAGTCTTTGATGAGACCTATACATCGTACTCTGCTGGAATCAAATGAATAGAGATCATGATATTCCCAGGTGATGTCTAGACCAAGCTTATCCAGGATTGCCTTGGGCATGAGATTGTGAGAAGCTCCAGAATCGAACATGGTGTTATGTAACACAAAATCATGCAACCTTAAACTGATATAAAAAGGTGGCACATCACTATCAGTAGACTCACCATTTGATGCTAGCCCAAAAATCATTTTAGGTTGATCATCTTCGACATTCACCATGTCAGACATTGGGTCCAAATTCAACATTTTAGATACTTGTCCTTTATAACTGCTGTCCTTCAATATTTCAGTCAAAGGGATGGATATCTTTAGTTTAGAAATCTCATTCTCTAAATTGAAAGCGGGAGTCCTTTCTACCTCTTTGACTGGGATTTCTTTCCTCTCCATTTCTTTCGATGTAGCTTGCCGATTGGATGGTTCTGCTGATGCTGATTTGCTGCTCTCTATTTCAATCGCCTCCTTTCCTTTCCTTTGTGTAACTGCTGAATCATTCTTTGATGCTTCAACATCCTTCTTTTTCTGAATGGGTCTGACCGACACATCTCTGTTTCTAAGTGAATATTGCTGTTGTTGGGTGGACAAAGCATTCATGTAGCCTCTTTGGTATTCATCTGATTGCTCCTCCAAGACGATGTCGCTTGTTAGAATGAAATCTCCATTTTTGTGTGCAACTGAATTCTCTGCATACTCCTCCTCTTCAGTGAGATAAGTAGACAAATCGTCAGGAGTAAAGAGATGATTTTCTTCACCTATTACATTCTCGTCTTCATCTAATTCCACTCGATGCACAAAATTTTGCTGCAAAGGTGTCTGGACTGGTTGTTGTGCAATCGGCTCTTGAGCTCGTTGATCTCTCCGTCTTATTCTATACTGTGGTGTTGCTAGCCATGGAAGTTAGGATTTCTAACTTGTGGCTCTGGTTTGTCAAGTTTCATCTTTCAAGCATCTGCTCTACCTTTCGAAGTAGTTGATCTACCAAAAAAGGTTCTTCCTTTGCAGTGTTCCTCTTGTCTGCCTTTGATCTAGCTCTCTTGGTCAACAGATTTGCTTCAACGTTGACCGCTATCTTCTGCATGTCTTCCATTGTGGCCGGTTCTCTTTCTCTCAATTGATAAGCCATGTCAGCGTCAAAACCATCCGGAAACTTCAACATGGCTAGTCCCACAGGTGGCCTTAGATTATCGGGAATCTCATTATAAACTGTATTGAATCTAGTGCAATAATCTTGGACCGACTCACTAGTGTTTCTTTTGATCTGCTCATATTCGGCCAGAATTTGAAGAGGATTCTTCTTCACTTCCCAGCGGTTCAAAAATTGTCTTTGTAAGTTATCCAAGGTAGCGATACGAGCAACCGACAAACCTCTGAACCATTTCCTCACCTCTCTTGCAAATGTCTGTACAAAAAGTCTCATTGCCACATTATCCGCATTGATCTCATGCAGTTCATAGAAATATACCATTCTGTCCACATGTTGTTGAGTAGTAATGCCATTAGGAGTTGCATAAAAAAATGGGATTTTGCTTTGGTAATCAGCGGGCATATCATCTAAGACTTGAGGCAAACGAGAGGTGCAAAATGGGTAGCCATCACCCTTGGTGGATTTGTCGTCGGAGGTGTTGGTGGAGTGTGCACAATTTTTAAGGGACTAGCAATTGGAGTTTGAAGCTGAGCTACTATGTAGTTATCAATAGATCGATTAGCCCTTTCTGTCTCCAAGTCTACAAGAAAATGTGGATTGTTGACAGTAGAGTCAACCGCTCTTTCGGACATGGTTTCGAACAACGATAATTCAAACTGCTCATCAAACTCTAGCTCTTCAATATACTGAAAAATGTCCGGGCATGAATGGGACTTGAGCACGGGCGATATAGAGCTTTCTTGACGACGAATTCTTGAAATCAAATTGGGATTTTCATAGATGTGCGGAGGGTCGGGATCTGGATTAGCTCTGGTGTATCTTCGAGAAGCCAGTGTGCTATTGGGAAAAATCAAAGGACACAGCCAACTTTACTCAGCCTATCAAATCCTAAACTTATCTTCTAGAAGCTTAGAATTATTAAGAAGCAAGGGGATTGATTTGCTCCCTAGTTGAGTCACCACTATGTTAGCACCTAAATCCACCTTAGGCTGAAAGAAGGAAAAATTCAGGGTAACCACAAACCATGCTCAGTCTGGTAGCTAGCCCTACCAGAACAAGAGAGGGCTCTCTCCGAGTCACACTCAGTGAATAGATAAATGAAAAGGCCTGAGATGACTTAAAGTGAACTATTTATATTAGGCTAGTAAGTGAATATGGATATAAGAAGTGATTTTTATGAATGACTGTGTTTATGGGATGGTATGGGACCAATGGACCTCAATGAAATAAAGAATTTAATATAAAGTCACAGAGTACTTCGTGAGGCAAGATAGGCGGAAAGCTTAGCAATTTAGTTTACGATAGTGCAGAATGGAGAGATTGATTAAGAGGGTGAAAAGGGCATGGACAACATGAATCCTTTTCAACAGAAGAATGAACACTAAACATGAAATTTTCCCATAGGTAGAGCAATAAAATTGAATTCTACTTTAGCTAACTTAGAAAACTTCACTGGAAATAAATATGAAATGAACTATGAAACATAAAAATATACATATGAAACATAAGAGACACATTTTATACACTCACAACCACATGAATCTCATGAAACAGAGCCACTGCCTTTCATTAATCCTCTGTAAAAAATATACAATGCAGAAACATAGTTTCTTTCCCACATTCTCCTAGAAGTTACAAGCCAACCAACCCTTTGCAAATATTTTGTATACAACATATAGAATGTGCCATGAAGAGATGGAATGCCCAAGGGTTGGGGAGTTACTCAAATCATCACAAACTAAAGGTGGAGAGCCAAACATCAGCTACAGGTGCAGCGCCACAAACATGATAAATGGCTTGGGTGACCCTTTTCCTTCCTTTGCCACTTGGATGAATGCCCATATGGAGTGAAAATAATTTTAAAACCACCTTAGGTGCCGAAAAAATGAAGTGCATATGAGAGGGCCCACTTATGAAAAGTCGGGAAGCGAAATTTCGCAAAATAGAGGCATTATGCGCCGCGCCCCCTTTTGTATGCATCGCGCCACTTTGAGGCCAGTTTTGAGGCACTTGTAGGAGTGAAAAATGTGCCCAAGTGTTCTCCTTGGAAAGCCTGTTATGTCTACTTTTCAACCCAAGTGGAAATTTTGAATTTGGAGCTCATTGCCCCTCCAAATCATCATTCTTCCAAGACTGTTCCCTGTGTGTCAAAATAGGGGCAGTGAGGCCATTGTTTGGGTGTTTTTGACCTCCTGGAGACTCAAATCATGCTCAAATTTCTTGCCCAAGTTCCAGTAGTCATGATTTTGCATGATGAATCCAAAAATGCAAACCATTCCTCATTTGGAGCTCCCAATCCTACCGGCGCAACGTGTATAGAGAAAAACCTATGTTTGTGCCAAAAAATTTCCATGCGACCAAAAGTTTCCCAAATTCCTTGAAATTTGGGTTGGAGGTTCTCTAAGAGGCACTATGTTGGGCCACAAAAGCGTTAGCCAAGATTTGAAGCCGGTCTTGCTCTTTTGCCTCTTTTTTGCTCTGCTCAGTTTGGCTTTCAAGCTCCTTATTCGGGCCTTTGCGCTCATGTTCTGTGCCCTGTAGTGACAAGCCATCCTCCTCAATATGGTTTGTCCCTATTTTCCTTCTCCAGCAGTCTCTCCAAGTGTACATTGACCCGATCTAACCAAGACTCATTGGCATTGTTGATCTCTTGCTCCAAGGTAGTGAGCTCGATCCTCCTCTGGTGGGCAGCTTGTCAGTTTTGACGGATGCTTTGCAGCTCCATGATCGTCTGCTGGTCCTCAAGCTATTTGTTTCTCTACTTTAGATACTTGGTGACCCATCTAGCCCTCTCCATATTGAGTATTAAGTCCTAGATCTCCGAGTCTTGCTCCTGAATGGTCATCCTAAGTTTGGCATTTTCTGCCTCTGCCTCATCATCCTGAATGAGGATGACATCGGTCTCGTGTACACCTGATGGCCCCCCATCATGCACGAGCTTCTTTCCCTTCTCCAATACCCGTGTCGCTGATGTCGGAAGCAAGGCCCCTTCCACCCTGGGTGGAGATAACACTCACTTTGCTGCTGCAAACAAGTGCCTACTATCTCTCTGATATGTAATGAAAACACTCGCTTTGCTGCTGCAAACAAGTGCCTACTACCTCTCTGATAATAATGGAAGGGAGTGATGAAATGGGGATAGGGGTTATAGGGAGAAATTTGTTAGGGATATGGGAGGAGTTTGGGTATTTTGATGGGGTAAGGTTTGGGGTTTTGTGTTGACCAAATAGTGGAGGGATAGGGGAGGGGGTTTGGTAGTAGTTTAGGGTAGGGATTTTAGAAAAAATGAGAGAGGGTGGATGGGAAAAGTGATGGGTTAGGGGAAAAGATGATTGGAGTGAAACCTTGGCACTAACAAGACATTTAAATAACCCTAGACATCAATTTCTTGGCGATTTATTATGATTGATTTTATACATTTTGGTGGCATTGAAATATCTCTATAAACACCCTATCATTGACAAAATTTGATGAGCAAATGATTTTAAAGAGCCTACCTCTCAATTTGATAGGCTTCACCAAAATTTGGGAGCGTTTGGGCACTTGTTTAGGCCCCTTTCTATATGTGCCACACGCAAAGCCCAGTGTGCCGTTCCCTGGGTATGTATCACGCCCTTAGGAAATTTTCACTGTGGGTAGGCTGCGTGTGTGCCGCACCCTCTGTGTGCACCGCGCTCCTGGGTATATGCGTTGCGCCCTCCAAAGTCACCTCCAACTCACTCAATCGCTCACCAATGCACACTCACGCCTTTCCAACACTTCTCCAAGGCCTGTAATAGCACAATGCCTTTGTTTTTGACAAAAAATTGTATATATAGCCTTGGAAGAGATGGGTTTAATTTTTTCCTCTTCAAAAACCCATTTTTCTAATGTTTGAGTTTTTCACTTTTCACTGACTTTAAAACACACTGATTTTCACTTTCCCTTTGAAATTTTAGCTCGAATGATGCAATTTTCAGCACTCTTTGCAGGGATTGCACGACCGGACATTTGGCCATGGAAACCATGACTGCATCTGAAAAAATCAACTAGCGACTTTTTTGAAAATTTTGTCATAAATGACACTGTTTGAATTTTCTTCAAAACAGAGTTCTGAAGAAGAGTTAGAGTCTATCTGCATGATGATGAAGCTCTCTGAACCATAACTGTGTAAGGGCCTCACTCTGGCCTGCATGGCTTTATTGGACATGTGCAAAGACCAAATTGATGAATTCCTAGACCTAGACCTCGAAATGACCTTTGTCCTTTAATGGACCAGACCTTGACTGTCATGGACTTTGATGATGATTGACAAAAGACCCGAGCTAGCAGGAGCTAGACATGAGGGGGAATGACTATAATGACCTTCTCCATCAAATTATGGCATGCCCCTAGTGGAATGCAACTGGGAGAATGGAGCGGGACACCTAAACATGAAATGCATAAAGTGTTTTGATCTCTAATGAAGGACTGACTAGACCGACTCTAATAGTTAGAATAAGGTTGGAAGGCTATTCATTCAAGGAGAGGGTTGGAGATTATGGGAAGGGACTTGCAACATCAAGGCTATATGGTTGTAAGGATTTTCTCTAGTTTATTAATATAAAGGCAATTTCTCTTTCTCAATTACATCTTTGTTGATATAATTTGTAGGATTTCTTAATCAACCACATAGATTGTGATTGAATATTGATCATTTTATTATACATGTTTGGTTAATTAGTCCATTTATCTCTCATGTTATATATTGGATGCTTTGATCTCATGTTTGTTTATGTCTATGCATATCTCCTTCAGGACATTATGGAGAAGCTGTTGGGAGTGACGAGAGGATCTATAAAGCATAAAGGAGTGAATGGTCAGAAGCTCTGAAGGGGACTTCATCAATCATTTCATTTAAATGGTGAGTGGCCTCTATCATATTATTTGTTTTAGTCAATCATAGTCTAGAGAAAGTTTGCAGTTCTTGGTTGTTTGCTATTAGGTTTCTTTGAAGTCTAGGGAGATCGCTCTTGTTCACAAGAGGGATAAGTCCACATAACATGTGTCACCTTTCCCATTTCCTTTTATTTTTCCTTTGCCACATTTTCCATTTATTTTTATTTTTCTTATGCCACCTTTGTTATTTCCTTTTCCATCAATATTTACCTTGGCCACCAATGACAATATATTTACCAATGTGGTTACTGTGCCATTGCCTTTGCCTTTTCCTTTGTCTTTGAATTTTATTTGTGATTATCACCTTTTCCATTTCCTTTTCCTTTGAATTTTCTTTGACATTATCACCTTTTCCATTGCCTTCACCATCAATGACAACATATTTCCAAAAAAATAATGGACGTTGCAGCTCGGGACAAATGATTGTGCAGCCCTACATCCCCCTATGTGGAAAGGAAAAAACTAGGAAAATGTTGGGTGGAAAATATTCTTTCCTTGAATACACTTAGTAACCATTACATTGTGCAGGGTGAAACAAGAGGGTTGCAAGGGGGCAATAAGAGCCCCCCTCGTTGTGGGGGGTTTGCAGAGGGGTGGCAACCCCACCCTACTGGGGAGTTTGCAGGGAGGGAGGTAACACCCTACATGGGATCTGGGGCAACGCCCTAGGAATTTTTATTTTCATGCTAACCTAAGGATTGTAGGTGCACCTACCCTTGGTTTTTCACACGATTTTCACCCACCTTTTTTGGCATGATAATTTTTTTCCCATGATATTTTGTAGATCTGACGAAGAAAACTATAGTTATGTTTTAATGCAAGGTTAATCGATTAGGGTTTATGAATGCTTCAGAATGTATATAATGTATTGTAACATTGAAAGGAATATAGTGAAAAATCAATATGGTTTTCCCAGTTTTGGGTTCCAAAATAAATATTTGTGTTCAATTTTATGTTCTCACCATGATTGTATATTTTTCTATTTTAAGAATTTGTTTGTAGATAATTTTTGTACAAGATTAAAACCTATAGTTATATCCAGGTTGCATTGGGTTTTTCATATTCATGAGTATTAAATAGATCCACAATGTATTTCTAGTGGCTATGTTCATACTGAGTCTTATGAGTATGGATCCACGATGTATCTCTGGTGGCCATGACCTCACTTTTTTGACGTGAATCTTTGTACATTTCCATACTTAGAATTATTTGTATTATGAGCATGGAAATGTCTCCCTCAAAGATGATCATATGTTGTTATTTTCCAGACTTGTAGGTTTCTAATTAGTTGTTCCTTGATTTGAACCTTGCATGATAAAACACTTCGGTCATCATACCTTTTATGACTTCATACTTTAGGGGGAAATCTGTTACACATTATTTTTTCACATCTAAGAAATTGATGTCAAACCTAGATCTTTCTCTATCTAGAAAAATATTGTCATCAATCCCTGAAGAAGATAGAACAAATAACTCTCTATAAAAGTTAAGAATTTGTTGTAGCAGCTGCAACACCCTCCAAAATTTTGGCTCACATCCAATTTCGGAGCCTCCTTTGGGAGTTCTACTTAATGTTTACATGCACTCTAGTTCACCTTGTGAGCTCATGTGAGTCTTTGCACCCACCTTACTTGATCATTCAATAGACTACTTTTGTATGTTAGTATCAATGTCTCCCTTGGAACCATGTTTTGTTCATGCACAAGGTCTTCACTTCGTGTCTACGTGTTGTGTTCACTAGATAAACATCCGTCACATTCACACACAGAGTCGTATGCATTGTTGTGCACGCATTGTCACAGTCATCCAACGATTGATCACAAGTGTCGCACTTGTCACTCGCACCAAAAATTGGTCATGTTGAGCATGTGTATTTTGATGTTTTGAGGAGTCTTTTCATAAAGTCATGTGAGTGTGCATTTGCAAGGTCACATATGCACCATTTTACTTGTTCACACACTTATTCATTTTTGTTGAAATTATGACGACCAGATCACCCTCTCACAGTGGGACCATCACCCCATCATCGACTATCACCAGAAAAATGCAGAAGCACTCAACAAGCCATTTTAAGTTGCGCTTCTTGCAAGCTCATCAATCAATGTTTCTTCTATTCAACCCAAGAGTTTGACCAGACGGTCAGCTCGGAACTAACTCCCTTAAAAAATTGTGCAGATTCTACAAACCATGCCCACTCCACTGACTGAGAAAATTGTGCAGTTAGGAAAGACGGCCACCCAGTGCCTACCCCTACCTCCCTTAGAAAATTGTGTAGTTTTCGCAGCCAGTCACTAGTGAGTCGGCCAACTGCTCACTTGGAAAACTACACAGATTTCATGAGAAGGCACTCTACAACCCAGCGGTCCGCTCACCTCAGAAACTATGCAGAGGTGGTCAGCAGGTCATCCTCCCAGCAACTGTGCAATTTTTTCCACCAACAACTCCTAGCATCCTGCTGCCAGCTCCCTCCAGGTACTACACAGTTTTTGCTACTAAGCTCCCACAACCCGTTGCCAACTCCCTCTAGGAATTGCACATTTTTTGTTGCCAAGCTCGTACTACCTACTTACTCTAGAAATTGCGTAGATCCTACTTGTCAGTGCTTCTCCAGCTCACACTTCTTCTCCCAAAAATTACACATATTTTTCCTCCAGCCAAGCTGGATCTCACAAATAGTCACTGTCGATCCAAAATGCCCGTCTCCATCTCCCAGTGACTTCTACACAGTTTTCATCAATAGTTCCCAGAGCACGCATCCCATATAGAAACTCACCTCACATGGTTTCACAACTCCGTCTGCTCTCCCAATCACCTACAGCCGAAAATGATCATGTATTATGGTAAACTAGGAGATTTATGGATTTTATGTCATCTCATTAGAGTGACTATAGATATAGGTACATGAAGGAACATGACGTGACGACAGATGGGATGAAAAAAGGGAGTGCATGCAAAAGGACATGTTCATGAATGAATGAATAGACGATGCATGCAAAGAGATTTGTTCGCAAGAAGATGACCAGGTGAAGATGTGTTCACGAACGAATGAACGGATGAACATGTGAAGATGTGTTCGTGAACGGAAAAATGGACGAACATGCGAATATGTTTTTGTGCATGGATGAACGAAAGAACATGAAATTTTTGTGAATAGATGAACATTTCAAGCATTGCAAAGTACAAGCAAGGAGAAACGTTGAAATGCAACATCAAGCGAACCCAACAACCATCAAAGACTCCACGAACCTTTCCATGCAGAGCTGAAGTTGTGGCACACCAAGAGGACATCCATCACTCAGTAGTACTACATCTTGACATGCAAACTAGTAGCAGCAAGAACATGTTAGCACCATCATGTCAAGTCATGTTGGTGACATCACTACTATGGGACATACTGTGTCAATCAATGTAATGTAATGTGGAAGTCCAAGAGACCCACCTGTAATCTGAAGAGTCATGTAAAGTTGAAAAGTCATGAAAGTCAAACAATCATGAGGAAAGTCAAACAGTTGCAAGGGTCAGTTTTACCCTTGGATATAAATAGCCCTCATTTGTACATGCAAAAGACTTTGCACCTTGGCTCCACCCACATAGCCTTGATAGATTGCAATCTTTTCTTTGAGAAACAAGCAGTGACTCCAACGCCCCGCCTACGAGGTTAGTGATGTAATGGTGTACCGATGCGTCTTGGAACCTTTTCTTAATTCAAAAGCCTACTAATAGGCTAGCATGTTTTCACACATGTGTTGTAATGGTTTGTAAGATTTATCTTGAACACATGTAATACATGTTTCTTTAACCTATGCTAAACAATTGAACTCATACAGCTGTTATAATACATATATTTATGAAAATGTGTTGCATAAGTTTTTAGCTTTGTCCTGCCCATGTTGGTTACCTCCCTGGACATCATACATAACCTTTCATGTAAACCTGTTATAACGACTAGTGCTCGTGCCGACTGTCCAATTGGGTGTTGCATGTGCCACCTTCCCTTATGTGTTGTGACTATCGCATCCATGTGGATTACTCCTCCAGAAACTATGAAGGTTCTATTGTGTTGTCTTTCTCTAACAAAGTTCAGACTTCCTCCCTTTAGACTTGAGACTCACTCCCACCCTCTCTCTTTATAGTGAAAGAGCCCCGACACAAGTAAAACTAGCACTCACTAGGCATGTGAACCTCATTGTTCAAAGACAAAGCATACCACTCTCACATTCTGATAAGAAAGAGCTAAGGAATATATTTAAGATAATGGCGACTGGGCTATCGTACCAGATGGGACTCCTACACCAAACGATATGAGGTATAGTTGGGACTTCATACCGAGGAGATCCCCTGATGTTGGCAAGTCCAACACCATCAACATTTTGGCACTAGAAGGAGGGCCAGATGACAAGCTAAGCCCGTACATCTGGGTTTAATATCTTACCTAGTGAATCATACACAATTCGTGCTCCCAAGGTGTTTCTCTCATCTCTCCCTTAATCAGCTATCAATCCCCAATAAGCTTCTCGATCACTTGTCCTTGTTAAACTTTGATGGTGAGGACAGAACGTCTGAAACCGAGCACATTTATGATTTTATTCATTTTTTAGAATCTCACAAAATCAATAGTGATGATATTTTTTACGTACTCTTCTTCCTCACCCTGGAATGTCGTGCTAATTGGTGGTGTCATACCCTGGCACCCCGTCCATTCCCTTCTCACTTTCCTCAAGGAGCTCCATCAAGCCTTTAATGAGTGTGACCACCAATATGTCTATGAAAGAATCTCTATTTAAGAATGAAGCCTAGCAAAATAGTTGAGGAATTTTCTACCCACTTCCTTCACCTCTGTCATGAAATTCCTGAACGGTTTGTGGACCTTGATTTCATGAGACAAGAGTTGAAACGCTTGGTTCATGTCTCCCAAAATGGTGAACCTCTTGACTTACCTTCTTCCTCGACTCTTGCAGATCATGAGACACCTCATGTCTCGAAGAGGGTGTGACTACAAAGCTAATAAATTTGCATAGCGGGTACCCCCTTGTAGTGGTTGCAAAGCTGACAAATCTATGGAGCATGTTCCCAACCCATCTGCTCAACTGTTTCCCACCCCAATGGAGGAAATTCCAGAATGGTTAAGAAATCCTATGGAAAAAACTCATCCCTCCATTCTGCAAGAGGACATCACCATTCAGAACCCAATTCTTGAGTGTAATTTGCATCGCTGCCTTCCTCCATCATCTACAAGCCATGACTCCTTGCACCATGACTCGCTTGAGTGATATATTTCACAAGCTAGTTGCGCGAACTGTCTTGATTCTCGAGCTGTTGGCTCAAGTTTCAAACATGTGCAAAGCAATCTCATCATACAAGTGAAGGAGCAGGACAATGAAGACACAATCAATTTATTTCAAAACATTGAGCTTCCATTCCTGATCGATTCTTGACCCACGAATCTTGGTGAAACTTCATGCACAATCAATTCTTTCGATCAAACTTTAGTCTTGGACTGTCATCACTCCCACACTTTTGTATGTTGTGATGAATGCCCAAGCACATCATATGATCTACTGTCATCTCATGTACACTCTAACTCAAATCTGGAATTTGCACCAGTCAAAGCAGACATATATATCAAACCTTTCTCTGTACCTCACTTGCTCGTGTGTCCTATCATTCACAACGCATCAACATGCGTTAGAGATACTCCACATTCTCTTTCTTCTTCATCTTATGAGTTATCTCCTCGATCGACACAAGGAAATGACGTTGTCCATGATGAAAATAGTCTCCACACACAGGACTCCTCCCACCCATCATCGTCTTGTGTGTTGCATGAAAATATCTCATCAAGTCATCTTGCTGAAAATTTTGATGAAGCCTATGACCGAGATGGTTGTCATCCTAAGAGAAGTTTTGAAATTAGTAACAACAACCATCCTCAAGCCATGCATGATCTGGTTCACATCTCAAAATGAAAATTTTCAATTATGGAAAGTTTCGGGACGTGTCAGGGAGTCGAGGCACTTCAACGTCCATTGATGGTTTTGTTAAGACCTCGTGACTCTGGTAAGCCCATCAAACCAAATCAGATCTCATTTCTCACGCACAATCCATCTATTTGCATGGTTACACTCGACATGGATCCCCATTTAAAGTATATTTACTATTTTGGGTGTGAAATTTCAAAATTTCAGATTTTCACTAATGATTGAATCCACGAGTTAGTTATAACATGTCCATTTTCATGCACCTCCCTTACATCCAATTCAGGTTGGGAGTGCTTTTCCCTCATTTAATCATGGGGCAGCGAATTTGATCATCCCAAAGACTATCTTTATCTGGAATCATACTTATCGGATGTTCTCTCTCATACTCAGCTTCTTGGTCTTTTTGCAAATTTTGCATGTCAAATATGCCCACTCATCACACCAGCAATCTCCCTATGTGATGACAAGTGCACAACCTATTGCGCAAATCATGTTAGTCTCATTTAACCACACCCCAACTAGTTTCACACATTCACAGTGCTGGCATCCTTTCTTCATTCATGTGATGACCAAGATGCCTACACACTTTTTCACCAGTTGCAAGTGGTTGTTATATCATGTCTAGTGCACAACGAACTTGGTTCCCTCATTCAGAGAGTTCACACAATTTTTCAACAATTTTCTTAGTTCATGTCATACTCGAAATCTACCATCTCGAACAACTGGTTTGATTTTTATCCTATCTTGGGTGGCTGTCATGTAGTTTATCATTTTCCCAACACAACATCTAATGATAGTCGCTTCATGCACTATGATCTTCACTATGTAACATATTTCTTCTTAGACTTCTATCAAGCAGGTAAGGCACTTCAGCTTACTCTGATGGCTATGGCAGGTCCTCATCATCTTGACATGACCAACAAGAATCATCATATCTATCTATTCATACTAGATTCCCATCATGATCCCCTCTCCCGAATCAAGCATCCATATTCTCAAATATCACGAGTATTTCAAAACATCCATCACGAATTTTATGATCGAATCACTGAATGGCTAGAACAATCTTACTTGGTGAGTCGTGCTACAAGTAACAAGTTTTAGTCCTTCCTCGCACTCGCTAAGAAACTTGGTATAGCACAACACACACTCGCAAGAGGCCCTTGAGGTTTATTGAAAAATGGTAGTCATGGAAGAGGTAAGCATGTGTGTTGGGTGGTTGTGACACATTCTCCCGCTCACAGGCGAGACCTTCTCTCTCATGTGTAATTTTGTCAAGTTTTTGCATTTTTTGTTGCACACTGTTTTTTATAAGTTTTAATCATTCATATCTTTGTGACTGCAGGTTTGGTATGCCTATGGTGGCTTCACTAGAAATTTCATTTCACGTAACCTTGACCATTTATCGTAGGAGTAGGAGTAGTGTTTGCTTTTCACTTGTGTTTGCTTTCTAGTTTGCATGTTTGTTTGCTTGTTGACTTGGTTTAGTTTGTTTGCTTGTTTTCTTTTCTTGCTTTTTGTTTTGTTGTCTTTTCTTACTATTTTTGTTTTGTTATGTTTTTTTTTCTTATTATCGTGCTATTTTTAGTTTTGCAAATAAGTGTTGCCATCTACTCTGTTCTGGATTTTGAATGAGTATGTGGTTGAAATCTAAGAGACTTGTGACACTGCATCACTTGGGCAGTCTGTGTCTGTCTTCTTTGTGCCTAGTTTCAACCTTTGGCTATGTTATGAAACCAGCTCACTAAAAGTTAGAAAAGATAGATCAACGCCTTAGAAATAAGCCTCTTCGAGGGGGCAACCTCCTTTAAATTACACAAATGAACAATTCTTAGATGATACAAATGACAAGACCTCCTTTCTATATATAGGATTCTAAGGGGTCATAATATAATTAGAGCCGACATAACAATAATAATGTAAGGGAACAACAATAACACCCAGAGTAGTTTTACATGATCCTGCACCGCAAGCGCACAGGGACCACATGCAAACCTACACAATCATCTGCAAATTCATGGGACTATGGCCCACAAAAAAAGCTTTACAAACATGGATCAAATACCACTAGAAACCCAAAGGGAGCATTGATCTACACCTTGGGTCAAAGGGTTTCTTTACTTTGGTGTTCACAAGTATTGAGGATAAAGACAGAGTATTTGAAGGAGGGCCCTACTTCTATGCAGTAGCAAGTCTTTATATGAGGCCATGGAAGATGAACTTTGTCCCAGAACAAGAAATTTTCTCATCAGTCTCGGTCTAGGTAAGACTCTATTCTCAACCTCTTGATTAATGGCTACCTGAATTGTTAGCAGCCATAGGCAATAAATTAGGTAGGTTTTTCAAAGCTTCAAAAGCTACTAGAAGAGGAAAATATACTTACTTTGCTAGAATATGGTTGAGATTGATCTATTAGGAGCTCTTCTGGATGAGGTGATATTGGAAGTTTTTATGAAGAGTGGGTTCAAATGGTGGACTACGAGCATATTCCGTTCAGATGTCATAGATGTCATGAACATGTGCATCTTCTTAGAGACTGGCCTCTAGGTAAAATAGAGAATAAAATCAAAACTAATAAAATGAAAGACCCAGACACCTTTCACAAGGTGGTCCATAAAGGAAAAGGCGGCAAAAGAGGGCAAAAGCTACAAAAAAATGAGGGACAACAAGTTAAGCAAAACCAGTTCCAAGTTCTTGAAGAGGACAAAGAAAGAGTAGCAAAAAATCAAGCAAATGAAGGAAGTACGGGAGAGAAGGAGAAAGAAGGAAACCGTGATCAAACACAGGAAAATGATAAGCAGATAGGGATGATCTTGAGTGATACAAAACTAGAGTTGGACCAGGAAATGACCCAAAGTGAAATGGAACTGGAGGAAACTGAGCAATAGGATATTTTGGAAAGAGAACACCTAGATCTAGAAGGATTCTTAATTCAAGGTACATCTGGTGGGGTAGAATCATTACCATAAGAAGAGCTCAATAGAATACAGTAGTTGTATTTATGGAAAACTCAAGAAATGGGTTCGGAGGGGGACAAAAATAGGAATAGGCTGAGTAGCGAAGGAGTGAAAATGATAAAATCTACTCTGGATTTAGCACCTAAAAACCCGGGAAAAAAGAGAGGCAGAAAAAAGCAAAATGAGATATTGATGGAATGTGGAAAATGCATGATAGATTCAGGTAAGATGAAAGATCTTACCGGCTACTCCTTCACAAATATTTAATCATGAAGTTTATTTCTTGGAATATTAGAAGTCTAGGAAGTGAAATAAAACAGAGATTGCATAGCAATAGAATGAAACAGGTTGCTCCGGATATAATTTTTATCCAGGAAACGAAATGTTCCATTCAAAAGTTAAGGCAACTACATAGTAAATGGCTCAGTAGGTTTGAATATCTAGAAGTTAAAGTAGAGAATACAACAGGAGGTATTCTCACTCTTTGGAACCCTCAAAGAATTTACATAATTGATGTAGAGGCTGCAAGGAATTATTTATCAGTAGTGATTTAGCCTGTAGGGGATATGAGTACCTATCTAGTCACGAATATGTATGGCCCTAAAAGGATAGAGGAGAAACTTAGGCTGATAGATTCCCTTGTGAATCTCAGGGAGAGACATGCCGAAATACCCTGGATCATGGGAGGGGATTTCTAAAAAGAAAGGTGGAACTAGAGCACTAAGTAAAGAATCTTTAGCTTTTCAAATCTTTACAGATAATATGAAATTAGTGGATGTTGAAACAAACAATGGCCTCTTCACTTGGAACAACAAGAGAGGAGGGGAGTCTCAGGTAGCATCTAAGTTGGATAGATTCATTATCTCTAAGGATCTAATGCTTTTAGACAAGGAAATAATAGCAAGTGTTCTTCCCGTTGGAGGCTCAGATCACTGGTCAATTCAAATGGAGATCTAGGGTATAGGTACCCCCTGGAATAGACCTTTTAGATTTGAGAATATTTAGCTTTCACACCTATATTTCATCAGTAATATTGAAAAATGGTGGGAAAAAGATCTATATATTCATGGAACTAGAATGTTCATGCTTCATAAAAGATTAAAGCACATAAAAATGAGGCTCAAAGAATGGAATAAGAAGAATTTTGGAAATATTTTTGCAGAAAAGAAATCAGTCGAAAATAAAATGCAGGAACTCAACCAAGCTATGATCATGAAAGGTTTTGATAAAGACAAAAATGATCTAGTGGAGAAACATCATCAAGATTGGGAGAACTTGTGTAAACAAGAGGAAATATTCTGGAGACAAACAATATAGAGTCCAATGGCTAAAAGAAGGAGAGCGTAATACTAGATTTTTTCACAAATCCACCATGGTGAATAGAGCACATAATAGAAGTTCTTCAATAAAAAAAAGAGGGTGGATAGCTTCTACACTCCCATGAAGAGATAGAGGTGGTGTTAGTGCATCACTTCTGAGAAATAGTCCAAGAAAGTAATCAAGAAAGAGAACATCATATCAGGGATGTAACTAGGCATATACCTAAGTTAGTGTCTAGAGAGGACAATTTCAATCTCAACAGACTAGTGACTAAAGAGGAGGTCAATGAGGTTCTCAATGCCATGCAGAATGGCAAAGCACTAGGCCCAGATGGCTTCAACGTAGATTTCTTTAAAGCTTGCTGGAATATTGTAAAAGAGGATATTTTGAATGTTGTGGAAGACTCTAGGATAAACAGAACCATCTTGAGAGCACTCAACACCTCCTTCATCTCCCTGATCCCTAAATAGGAAAATGCACAAACACCAGACAAGTATAAACCCATAGCACTATGCAATGTGGTATACAAGATAATATCCAAGGTTGTGGCCAATAGACTTAAACCTCTGGTTCCTTCTTTGATGTCAAGGGAACAATCAGGTTATGTTGAAGGTAGACAAATTCTTGACAACATTATTCAAGCTCATGAAGTGGTTCACTCATTAACCAGCACAAGGAGAGCTAGTATGATCTTGCAACTGGATATAGCAAAAGCTTATGACAAAGTGAACTGGACCTATATCAGGAAAGTGCTAAAGGCATTTGGTTTTGATCACAACTGGGTAAGATGGGTCATGGCCTTGGTTACCTCTTCCAGCTTTTCAATATTGGTTAATGGCTCTCCTTCTGAGATTTTTCTTTCCTCAAGAGGGTTGAGGCAGGGGGATCCGCTTTCTCCCTTCCCTTCCTTATCATGATGGAAGGACTTGGCTGGTCTATCAAGCATGCCATGGTTATGGGCAAAATTCAAGGTCTTCCACTGAAGGAGAATGGTCAGGCTTTGACACATCAACAATTTGTTGATGATACCATGTTGCAAGGAATCCCCATAGTAAAAGAGGCTCGAGCGTACAAACAAATACTGAATGATTTTTCCATGGCTTCAAGTATGGAAGTTAACCTCTCCAAATCCAAAATATTTTTCTTTAATACTCATATTGCTATTCAAAAAAATATCTCCAGAATTCTAGGCTTTCATAGGGATTCCCTCCCTTCAAAGTATTTAGGAGTTCCTCTATTGGGTCCCTATAATACTAGTGATTACCCCATTAATATTGTAGTTGCATCCCTTATTAATATTTTTGTGCCCCTATTATCACCATATTGTTATTACTCTACCCCATAGAATCCCTCTATTGTTATTTTTGTGGCTTTATATTATTATTGTTAGGTCGGCAGGGTTATATTGTGACTCCTTAGACTCCTATATATAGAAAGGAGGATTTGTCATTTGAATCATCGAAGAATTGTTCATTTATGTAATGTAAAGGAGGTTTCCCCCTCGAAGAGGCTGAATTCTA